>CM035163.1:103864466-104105635 GCA_020205615.1 Panax quinquefolius | reverse complement strand
TTCTTCTAGCCAACCAACAAAGAAAGGATGTTCTCCTATTACCCTAACAAAGACATTCCCAACAAAAATACGGAAGAAACAAAGATTGATCATTGAGCAGAATGATGAGAAATGGTTGAAAGATCCATGGGAGATAAAGAGACGTTATTTAACGACTCAACGGTCTCCTCCCGTTTCAATCAAGATCGCTATGTTTATGAAAGCAAATTATCCTTGAACAAAGATCCATGGACATTAAGCACACGCTTCATGATCCATCAAAATCGCATTAGTCCAATCCAATACAAGAAAACAAGTGTCAAGAGCATCACGCCTCTTGCTAATGGGGGTATTAATCCCCATACTACCCGAACCATTGAATCTAGTCACACAAATGAAACCGAGACATCTGATTTATTGGGATTATATTGATTCCTTCACACAGTATTTTATTATCGAATCCAACTCATAATCATAGTTGGTTTATCTATATACGTCACGATGTTCTAAAAAACGAAATTCCCAACCTGGTTTTTCGTTTGGTGGGATAAATTTGGAATCACTCTTGAAACCCTAGAATCCCGTTCAAACAAAGATTCAAAGAATGGCAAGTAGCTTATGCCCATATACCCGATAAATAAAGATTTGTCAATGCTTAAATTATCGCCCATTTCATAATTTGTTTCATTATCCTTGGATATGGAAATGGGATTTCAATGTGACTATCGAATAAAATTCCCGTCTTAAAAGGGTATTTTTACCAAATGGTGGGATAAAGGACTTAATCCCACTTTACCGTAACTTCTCAAATCCATAGAAAATCATACTTAGAAGCTTGTTTAGATGTTATACCTCAAAGCCTTCCAAAGACCAACACCTACCAATCCTTTTGTCAAAATCCAAGGCATTTTAAAGCGAAGTTTCCAAATCTAATCGAAATCGAACTCATAGTCAAGACCATGGATTATATGAAAATACAATTCCTACGCCTCTAGTCTAAGATGATGTTTTAAAAAAAGTTAGCGATGATGAATCTTAATGGGATGACAACCAATTCAACGTCTTGTAGGAGAAAGTCGAGAACAGAACCCACCATGGGAGACTTTTGGGATTCTCTCACTTCCATGATTTAGAGAAAATGGAACAAGACAAAAAGGAAAAGGAAAAGCATAAAACTATTCTCCACTACAGCATCAATAATAAGAAAAGGACAACCACAATACCTCCACCAGCAAAAAAGACATGGCCAGCTGCACTTCAATTATCAAAAAATGACGCCAGCTGTCAGCAATAATACTCCACTCAACCGATAACCTGTCTCACGCCTTCCACTTCCTACGGCTGAGAGTTAAAGAAGAAAAGATAAGGATTACTGATCGACTCCACTACCAAGGACACACCATGTGAGACCCCAGATTTTATCAATAAAGATTTAAATTTTGTCGAAATAATTTTTTAATATTATGGTGTGAATTTGAGATAATATTATAGTTGTGGGTAGTATTTATAAATTTTGCAAAAGTATGCAAGTGGTTATATTATATTCGATTAATTAGGGAATATTCGGTTTAGCGAGGAATATTCGCACAACGGCTCAATCATTGATGGACCCCTAGCGAAATTATTGTCGGATTGAAAGCGACAAAAAAATATTTTATTGAAATAACGGCGGAAGTTTTTGGTTGATCATTGTTGAACTACTTTCGGTAGTAAAAAATACAAGAATACGTGTGGTTGCATAAGAGTTACACGGTATTGATTATTGATGCTTATGTGAGAAGTCACCGGTTTGATTCCATTATTGTCGATTAATAATATGAATTATTATAGCGATAATGACGTTTTGTTTTATTACGTATTATTAACGTAATAAAAGCGTAAACATCTTTTATATAAAACAGAATACTTTATTAAAGTTATTCTATAAATAGAATATATTATATTTTATTATGCATAGTGTTGCATAGTGTTTTGCATAGTGTTGCATAGTGTTTGCATAGTAAAATGTTTTTATATAAATAGAATATATTATATTTTATTTAAAAGATTTTGCTTTAAATATGGACCGTCAGATTAAAGTAAATCAATCTGGACCGTTCATGGATTAATTACTATGCATTCTATTTTCCTATAAATAGAAGCTCATTCCTTCATTATTTTCTTACTTTAATTCACTTTGAAACTGAGAGAGAAATTATAGAGAGAAGCTATAGAGAAAATCTATAGAGAGAAAGAAAGAAGAGTATTACGGTACTTCACTACTTTGATATCCGAGTGTCTTTTTACGGTAAGGGGTATTATTTGTTGTACCCGTAAAAGTGTTATTCTTTCTTATTCATGAAGAGAACTTACATTATTCCATTCATTATTATTACATTGGAATAACTTTGTAAAAGTGGTATACCCTATACATAACTTTGTATATACGGCATACCCTATACTTGGTGAAATCCTTATGTTATTCCATTCTTATTTATTACATTGGAATAACTCAGATACGCGTGAATCCCCTATACTTGGTGATCTTCTTACGTTATTCCATTCTTTATTATTACATTGGAATATCACATGCGTTTTGTTTTATGGGACTCGGTTCCATTGTTTATTATTCGCATTTATTATTACATTTGGAATATCACGTGCGTGTGTTTTACACCGGACACGGTTCCATTGTTTATTATTATTCAAAGCATTTATTATTACGTTGGATCATCCAGCCGGTGTGAATTTCACGACTCGGTTCCGTTATTATTATTACATTGGAATAACTCGCATACATGCAATACGCATGCATGGTGATTTCTTTTGTTATTCCATTCTTTATTATACCCAGTTGGTTAAAACTTTGACTTCTATACTCCATGAAATTAGTAGAATATCCTTGATATTTGCGTTTCATCGATATCTTTCATGGAAATATTCTTACGATCATTCTTGAATTTTACTCTACAAAAGCAAAGATCTTGTTGACAATTTGGGCGTTATTAATTCTCGGATAAAATAATTCTTGAACTTGTTTTATTGAATTATTATGTCATTGTCATCATCCTCATGATATATTATGTTATCTTTGGCTTACGTGCATAGATGAACTTAGTATGATTATGACCGAGGATCATTCTAATTATAATCATGGCTTGTTATAAATGATGTAATAAAAGTCCTCGGTGGCACATGAATCTACGATGATGGATAGTTTTTGGTATGATTATGACCGGGGTGATTCGGTATATATCACATGACCATTGATAATTTGATGAAAATCCTTGACCAGTAGTACGAGGGGATGATTAGATGTGGTGGTTTATTTATTGTCGAGTCTCGTGATAAAAATTGATGAAAACCTTTTAAAACCAAAAAGATAGTAGATTTTATTCTCTACTTGACTCTTTTAATGGATTGCATATTTCACCGCAGCTTAAACCTGGTTGTCTATTGTATTTTATCGGTTTAACACTGTTGAAGGCTAATGATAATTTATTACGCATTATCTTAGTCATAATATTTCTTCTTTGGGCTAGTTGAGCTCACCCTTTTTTCTTTGTTCTCGTGAAATGAGAATATATTTGGGACGAGTTGGGGGAAGCGGAGTAATGGTCCAGAGGATAGCATTAGTAGTCCTCACTATTACGTGAAATAGTGTGATAATAATTGTATTGAGGACTCTTGAGTATGGATATTGTCTAAATGACAATATTCCTATTAGAACTCTCGGTTTATGTATTGTCGTATGTTACACGACAGATGTATAATAAGTTTGTATTTGAATTTATGTACCATGTAAGTGGCGACCCAAGATGGGTGACGTATACCTAATTTTGGGGGCGTCACCACCCAAGATCCTTTCTCATCTTCTTTCTTGTATAAAGGGGATGTCCTCACCCATTGTTGAGGCAGATTTTCTTTTACGTTTTCTCTGTATTCTCTCTCTCCCTCTCTCTCTAAATATTGAATATATAAGTTTGAAGTTTGAAGATATCCAAGGCTCCCTTGTAAGTTTTAAGTATTGTTTCTATTAATTATTATGTCTCTTTACTAGAGCTTTTAGATTATCATACTGATAACAGTAATCGTTATAAAATAGCATATCAAACTGCATCCAATAGCCATAATCGTTCTTATTTTTTAGAACAGTTCAACAAATCTGAACAATTTATCATTTTAACTAAAAACGCTATACAGGAAGAAACCTGTCGGCTTATAGTTTTGGGAAGACCCCCAAATCAACAGTAACTTTATGAGATCATATATGTAATAATTTATCTGCTAATATATATTTAATATACCTTTAAACATTCATGCCATCTTACTAGATGAGATAGATTAAGATTGATGTCTGATTAAGTGGAACGTCACCTAAGTCGTGTTTTAGGACTTTGCTAAATAATACCAAAATATCAAATCATTTTATTTTGAATTTTTATTTAAAAATTGGTAAATCTTGTTATATATATATATATGATGAAAAATTCCTGTGGATAACTAACATAGGCGGATAGATGTGATAAGGTCGACTAAGAAGAACCTCACACTAGTTTATTGTAGGGTTAAATATAACGTCCCCAAAATAGGTCCAATTCCTCCAACCTATTATGAGTCGTTAAATACATGGTACAGAAAACAACTACAACTCTATTACTACAACAACACATATGCTGTGAGTTTTGATACAAATATATATCAACTGTGACTCATGTCCCAACCATGGACATGACACCACGCGGTGATACCTTACATAAAGGTATAGTCGATAAGCATTTTATAAATTAAAATCTTTGGGAAATGCTCAAGGAAACCTTCGCATGCATAGGAGGCCATGAATCTAAGTTATGATAGATATCATATATCCGGTAATTATCCTTGGTTGATCCAATAGACCCCAAAGAAAAACGAGAAAATTACTATCATGTTCCTTCCAATGGTGAGTCTACTCTTGACATATAATTATCTCCAAATGCGCAATTGAGCGTTATGTTTCAACCAAACTACGAGATCATATAGGTAGTACTCGTAGATATACTCAAAGAAGTGGATGTGCACAACCACATCTTATGATAACTCGTAGGTCATTAGACATCTTGTATGATAGTGGCAAAACACACTTCCAAAGTTGGGTTCGCCTCACCCTATTCGGTTCACCAAAATTAAATATCAAATGACGTATACAATACGACACACTTATCTAAAGTTCTCAATAAAATTATTTTTATTCTATTTAGGGAGAACCTCAATAGCTATAGACCACCGTTCTATTTCTCTGTTACCCCCGCTCGACCCAGCTACACTCTTATTATCTGAAAAGAATTGTGAAGCAAAAGGGTGAGCACAAATAGCCCAGTAAAAAATATCATAACTAAAGATAATTAAATTATCAATAGCCTTCGTCAGTAATAATTAGAACATACGGTAGATGATAAAAACTTTTCAACCATAGTTGCAGCGGAACGAGCAATCCATTAGAAGAGTCAAATAGACCATAAAGCCTATTATCTTCTCCATGTTAAAAGTCCACCAACAATATTTTAACCCTGTAACATCAATCAACAGTTCATGTCCCCAATCATGTGAATAACTCATAATCATAATTGTAGTTCTAAATTCCTCTTCTCATCTAAGACGAAGATAATTTTTATCACATGTGTTTACCTGAAACATCAAAGGTCATGGTTATACAAAATCACAGTTCCTGTTCATAATCATTCCAATAAATTCATCTTTGCACTACGGGCCAAAGATATTCATTAACAGTTCATCTTTGCACTACAGGCCAAAGATATTCAATAACAGGTCATCTTTGCACTACAGGTGTGACAACCGAGATTTTATAATTTAATTTTTTATATTTATTGGATTAAATAAATATTTTTGATGAATTAGTTATTAGATTAAATAATTAATTGATGAAGTTATGGTAGATTAATTTAATTATACGTGTTATATTTATTAAATTAATGTGGAAATTTTTTATTATTCAAGTATGTAATTATGTGAGCTTATTGAATTAAAAGAAATATTTAATAAGCCTAATAGTATTTTAATTAATTTAATGATTAATTAGAGATTTAATAATTTGACATAATTAATAAATGAGAAATTTAATTATGTGACTATGTGAATTAAGGAGAAATTATTATATTTTATTTAAATTAAATTAAACTAGATGTTTGATTTATTATCTAATTGGACGTGACATTATTAAACTATATTATAAAAGTTTAATTAAATTAAATGGATATAAGCCTTTTAAGGCTAGCCAAACATGACATTAAGGGAGGTTGGGAGCAGTTACCCATGATGGGTAACTGACCTCCACAACGCGTCAGTTCACTTTTATTATATACGCTTCCTTCTTTTTATTTGTTAATCTTTTATTTGCTAAGTCTAGAAAAGTAAAAACAGAGAGAGATTGAGTTTTGAGAATCAGTGAGATTAAAGGAGAAGAAGTGTGGGAAATTGGGAGTTGTTAATTTGTTATCATCCTGTGTAATCCAAGCAGAGAAATCAAGGGTAATCTCTTCTTCCCCAAATTTCAAATTACGTTGTTTAAGTTTTTTTGTAAAATAATTGGCTTTCAAGTTTTCTGTAATGTCTCTGAAATTGGAAAGAGTAAGGATTATGTGCATATATGTGTTAAGATGTTGTTTTAATGTGTTTTCCAATATATTATAGATTCCCATATCATCAGTTTCATAATATTATAATTATAACGTATGTTATGGCTTCAAAATTTGTAGAGTATAGAAATATGGCCATATGACCCTTATATGTGAATTTAATATGTCAAACATAAATTGCTTTGTAAAATTCGCACACGTATATAATTATGCATGTTAAAACGAAGGAAACAAACCTTGAATGGTTGGATTTGGTGTTATAACGAATCCGTAATGTTAATTTTTATGTTTATGTTCAAAACCTTCAAGATAATTAAGAACAGTGAAATTAAATGTGTTGATTTTTGCAAATTATGTGTTTTAGCTTGTTAAAATCATGCTAGAAGGGTTGAGTATTAATAATTTGTGTATTACAATGTTTGGGTATGTCTAAATTCATATAAAAGTAAGTTAATTGACGTTTTTGGCCATGTTCTGCAATTTTTGCGAATTGCAGAAGCTCAAAGCTGAATCTCGTCTTGTGGCCTTGACTCCATGCCTTATGTCTGCATGTGCATGAATCAAAGTCTCACAGCAGCGCCACCGCCAAGAAGAAGCTTAACGTGTGGCACCGCAATACCACTTAGCAGAATGGTCCAGAAATGGATTTTTTTTAAATGCTCAAGTCTAGCAATGTGTTAGTAACTTAACCTAATGAACATAAAAACATGTTAGACGTATAATGAGGTATTAAAATAAATTCTTAACATGTCAATAACACATTTATGTGCAAATTGAATGATTAAATGCATAGTTAGCTTATTGTTCATGAAGTGTTAATTGTGACAATGAGTGTAGTAATTTGACTAACTATAGTCATGAATTCGAGTTAGACAAAAAGAATGAACTTGTGATGATTAGTACATTATAATTGACTGGTATTGTGAACATAAATGATATGTAGGATTTAAATCAAGGAACGAGTATAATTAACGTGTAATCTACACACGAGGTAAGTTTCCTAACCCTACTTGTTATCATTATATAAGTTGATAAATTCACCTCTCTACATCGAGAAAATTCTCATTATTATTGATCAAGTCTGTTTTGCTATATTAAAATGTATTAATCTTTCAAAGTATGATTTTTTTATACAATAATTATTCTATTGTATACCTTTTGAGATTGGTATTCAATTTTAAATTATCAGTTACTGTTGAACTTTGTTAGACTAGTGAACCCTTAATGATTCGACTAGTCCATAGTTGATGAGCGTTCTAAATTTCAGAACCCTTGATGAATTATCAAAACCAAACTTCCTTTGGTGCGAACTCAAATGTCAAACTGAGATGAACAACCCTGTATAGGGGATTACTTATATGTTAGCGTTAAGATATTGTGCACAGTATGGTACTAATTGGTTGATCCCCTAAGGCACGAGAAGAAGAGTCCATAGTCTTATGACTGTTAAAGGTTTCAAGTATAAACACTTGACAACCTAGGACATAGTTCAAGGTCTTATGACCCTCAGAAGTTCTTTTATTTCTTGCTATTCATTCTTGATTCAAAGGCTGAGTTTCCTATTTCAGAAGTCTTTGATTTATTCGCATGTTATTATTCATTTGTTATATTGTTATACTTGTGGGCAATCGTGCTCACTCTTCCATAATAATAACATTGCAGTTAAAAACGAAAGATCAGACGAGCCTTCCACTAGTAAAGGCAAGGGCAAGGTTAACAAATGAGGAAGATTTGTTGTTCTTATGTATTTATTTTCAGACTTGATGTTATTAAGACTTGTTATTGTTTATGATTCCGCACAGATGTTTAAGGTTAGAGTGACCTGGGATTATATTTTTATGCAGTTGATGTAACCCCATAAGGGGAGATTTATTTATTATTTCTATCTATTGCATGGTTTGCATTTATTTATGGGTAGATAGATAGATGATATTTGTACAATGAACACCAAATCCTGTGGAAATGGAAGTACCGGATTTGGGGGTGTCCTGAGTTAGTATCGAGTCATGAGGTTATGAACCTTAGGTGGGGGAACAACCTTAGGTAGTAGCCTTGTAGAAGATAGAGAATATAGTGGTGGTAAGCTCTTATCGAGTTCTAAGAAATGAATTTCTAAATTCATTGAAGATAATAAAAGACTTATGTGCTTATGTGTTAAATTATGTGCTCGCTAGTACGGATTAGTAACTAAAACTTAAAAATTATGTTGTCAGGATGTCAGATGTTGGAGGAGCTAGTCAAGCTGGGGAGGAGGAACCTCGAGTACCTACAGAGGAAGAGCCCTGAGACATTCATGTCGTCGAGGAGCAGTTAGTCTGAGAGATAGCCATCTCAGATTGATCTTTGTTGTTGGTCTGGGAGCATGAGCACGAGGACCGATCCGGAGGAGGATTCTGATGAAGAAGAGGAGGAAGAAGAGTTCCCACCGAACTCCATCGATGCTGAGATGTATGATGCGCTTTATGATCGTAACATAGAGTTGCAAGACACTGTTCAAGAGCTGAAGGAGAGGGTTGTTATTCAGCAGATTACCATCGAGCAGAAGGATGGGAAAATTGTGACTCTTCACACACGTTTAGGAAACGTGGAGTGGGATTTGGTTCACGAGAAGGGTCAAACCGAGGAGAAGTCCGAAGAAATAGAAAAGTTGAAAAAGGATCTGAAAGAGAGCTCAGAAAGGCTGGCCATAGCAGAGGAGGGCTGGGTAAGAGAGTCACGTCGTGCTGATCTTGCAGAAGAGGATTGTCGTGCGAAGAAGGCTAAGCTTGGGGAGACGTACTCTACACTTCAAAACGCAATGGATGAGGCCCAGGATCGAGTTATGAGATACCCAATCTAGTTTGAAGGTCTACTATCATATATGCTAGATCGCAGGACGATGTCCCGCATCATGGAAGAGGAATGTGGCAAGGCTATTCAGCACCTTAATAGGCAATGATAGGATTAGTTTACTTATGTGAAAACTATCTGGTAGTTAAAGATGTAAATTCCGATGTGTTTATAAACAAAGGAATATTTTAATATTTTAAATCCTGTAGATTCTTTATCTCGGGATAGTTGATGTAAATAGCAGTGATGCTATCGTATGATGTTAAAACTTTTGAATTGAATGAAAATGTCAGAGTTTATTTGAAATAATTTGTTAAGTGATTTATGATTAAATGTTATAGTTAAGTCTTAAATGTTTAAGGGATTGAATAAAGACCTAATAAGCGTATATTCTTAACAAAAATATGCCACCTAGAAGAAGACAAAACCATCAACAAGCTCACGAAGAACCAATGAATAACAACAGTGACGCCAATGCTAACCCTGTTCAGCAGTTGGTGAACCTATTAGCCGGAGCAATTAACAATCAACCACAAGTTCCACCAAACACATCGTTTAAGGATTTCAAGGCGGTAGGACCGCCAGAGTTTAAGGGTTCCATAAACCCAATCGAAGCTCAGACCTGGGTTATGGAGATGGAGAAGGTGTTCGATGTCGCTAGAGTAAGGGAAGACCAGAAGACCGCGTATACAACATTCATGCTGAAGTCTGAATCCAATTATTGGTGGCAGGCAAACAAATTATGGGGAGGAGAAGGTGCAATAACTTGGGAGAGATTTAAGGAAATGTTTTTCGAGATGTATTTTTTGACCAGCTCGCAGAACTAGATGGAGGTTCAATTTCTGGAGTTGAAACATGGGAGTATGCCCGTAGCAGATTATACGACAAGGTTTAATGAGTTGGCTAGGTTCGCCACATACCAAGTGCATACTGATGAGAGAAAGGCAAGACGTTTTGAGCAGGGACTGAAGCCCTGGTTGTATAGTAAGGTGTCAATGTTCCAATTGAACACTTTTACTGGAGTATTAGAGAAGGCCATACTCGCTGAGGGTGGAAGCGATGCGGTAACTAAATATAATCAGGATCAGAAGAAGAAAAAGAGTAAGAATGAAAGAATTAGCAAGACTGGTGGGAGTAGCACGGGGGGTAGCCATAATTAGAAGAGGAAGTGGTCTGATAACTCGTCAGCTGGAAGTCAACAAGGAGGGCAGAATAAGAAGATCGAAGCGTGCCCAACCTGCGGAAAAACTCATCTAGGAGTTTGTATGAAGGGAAAACGAGTATGCTACAATTGTGGTCAGGAAGGCCATATAGCACCTAACTGTCCTAACCCAAAGAAGGGTGCCTGCTTCACTTGTGGCTCAAAGGATCATCTTGCAAGGGATTGTCCTAAGAAGGGATATGAAGGGACGGGATCAGGAGGGAATAAAGGAAACAACATTGGAAGCACTCTGACTATCACAGGACCAATTGCAACCAACCGACCGACCGCTAGAACATTCAACAGTGCAGGATGCAGTGCAGTCTCGCGATGTAGTGTCAGGTATCATTCCGATCAATAAAGTTAATGCTTATGTATTATTTGATTCGGGTGCTACTTGTTCATTTATATCTGATGACTTTTCTAAGAACTTAGAATTGCTTAAGGACGAGTTAGAATACCCCATGAACATAGAAATTGCGAATAGAGAAATAATCCTCATTAAATGCGTGCATAAGAACTGTAGAGTGGATATTAAGGGTAATATCATGAGCGTAGATCTTATCCCTATTCGACTTGGAGAATTCAACGTTATTTTGGGTATGGATGGTTATCCAATTATGGGTGATAATTAGCGCGGAAGAAGCGTATTAACCTTTATGACTCGTTAAAGGTTGTGTTTTATGGTAGCAAGTCGCCTAAACAAGCGAGTTATCGATGATGATGCGAGCCGGAGGTCATTAAAGGCAAGGTAATGTAGGATATCTAGCTTACATAGTCGATAGTCGTAAAGAGAATCCGAAAATAGATGAGATACCGGTAGTGAGAGATTTCGCAGACGTATTTCTGGACGATTTTCCAGGACTTCCTCCAGATAGAGCAGTTGAATTCGTGATCGATTTGGCTCCAAGAACGGCTCCAATATCGAAGGCACCGTACCGAATGACACTGATAGAGATTAAAGAACTGATGGTCCAACTATAAGAATTACTGGACAAGAAGTATATCCAATAAAGCGTATCACCGTGGGGAGCGCCGATTTTATTCGTGAAGAAGAAGGATGGGACAATGCGGCTTTGCATCGACTATAGAGAACTGAATAAGGTCACGATTAAGAATAGATATCCATTACTGAGAATCGATGACTTGTTCGATCAGTTAAAGGGAGCAAGATACTTTTCAAAAATAGACTTGAGGAGTGGTTATCATCAACTGAAGGTGAGACCAGAGGATGTACCGAAGACAGTGTTCAGAACACGATACGGTCACTACGAATTTTTAGTAATGTCATTTGGTCTAACGAATGCTCCTGCAGCATTTATGGGCTTAATAAATAGAGTGTTCAAGCCGTTTTTAACAAATTTGTAGTGGTATTTAGATGACATTTTGGTATATTCGAAAACTAAGGAAGAACATGAAGAGCATTTGAGGGTGACATTAGAGACATTGAGAAGAGAGAAGTTGTATGCCAAGTTTTAGAAATGTGAATTCTAGGTTGAAAGAGTACAATTTCTTGGACATGTGATCGATAGGGACGGAATTTCGGTGGATCCCTCCAAAGTAGAAACTGTGATTAACTGGGATCAGCCGAAGACGCCGTTGGAAGTAAGATGTTTTCTCAGATTGGCAGGTTATTATAGAAGATTCATTCAAGATTTTTCCAAGATCGCAACTCCGTTGACGAATTTGACTAGGAAATCGGTGAAATTTGTTTGGATGGAGAAGTGTGAGGAAAGATTTCAAGAATTAAAGAAGAGGTTGAGTTCAACACCTGTGTTATCTCTTCCGGATGATACAGGAAATTTTTTGGTTTATAATGATGCATCGCATAAAGGACTTGGCTGTGTGCTTATGCGAGCAGCAGAGTCATTCGTATATCGTCCACGACAATTGAAAGATTATGAGAAGGGGTATCCACCCATGACTTGGAGTTAGTTACAGTGGTTTTTGCTTTGAAAATCTGGAGGCACTATCTCTATGGGGAGAAGTGTGAAATATATACAGACCACAAGAGTCTGAAATATATTTTTACACAGAAAGACTTAAACATGCGCCAAAGAAGGTGGTTGAAGTTAATTAAGGACTATGATTGTGAGA
Organism: Panax quinquefolius; assembly: GCA_020205615.1. NCBI lineage: Eukaryota > Viridiplantae > Streptophyta > Magnoliopsida > Apiales > Araliaceae > Panax > Panax quinquefolius. Next base: position 104,092,915 of record CM035163.1, on the reverse strand, counting down.
TTTTATACCATCCGGGTAAGGCAAATGTGGTTGCCGACGCCTTAAGTAGAAAGGGTCGAGAGAAACTGATGATGTTAACTGAACGGAAGGAATTAATTTCAGCAATGGAAAAGCTAGAATTGGAAGTGAAGTGTTCTATGGAGATTGATGAGAAGCTGTTTCAGATGCAATCTGGTACAACTCTACTAGACAAGGGTAAAGAGGCTTAACTTCACGATGAAGAATGTAAAACGGTGAAAAAGAAAATATCCGAAGGAACCGAATCAAGATTCAAGATGGATAAAGAAGGAATACTAAGATTTGAGAGTAGAATTTGGGTACCGCCAGTACTAGAGATTAAGGAAGAAATTTTGAGCGAGGCTCATAACTCACGATATTTGATTCACCCTGGTAGTACCAAGATGTACCAAGATCTTCGACAACATTTCTGGTGGCCAAATTTGAAACGAGAGGTTGCAGAATGTGTTGCCAAGTGCCTGACATGTCAGAAAGTAAAAGCAGAATATCAGAGGCTGAGTGGGTTACTACAACCTTTAGAGATTCTAGAATGGAAATGAGAACATATTACGATGGATTTAGTGGTTGGCCCTCTGAAATAACTCGGAAAGGCTACTGACGCAGAGATGGGTTATTGTTGACCGATTGACGAAATCTGCACACTTCCTTCTGATCAAAATCAGATTCAACTTAGATCAGTTGGCAAGGTTATATGTGAAAGAGATTGTTTCAAGGCACGAAGTTCCGATTTCAATTGTTTCTGATAGAGATCCGCGCTTTACGTCGAACTTCTGGAAACGTCTACAAGAATGCATGGGTACTCAATTGCGAATGAGCACGACATATCACCCTCAGACAGATGGACAGAGTGAAAGAATAATTCAGACATTGGAAGATATGTTAAGAGCTTGTATAATAGACTTTAAAGGAAATTGGGATGACCATCTACCGCTTGTAGAGTTTGGCTTCAACAACAGTTACCACGCTAGTATTGGCATGCCGCCTTATGAAGCGTTATACGACAGAAAGTGTAGAACTCCGCTATACTAGGATGAAGTTGGAGAAAGACAATTATTAGGCCCAGAATTGGTACAACAAACAGCAGAAATAGTCAAAGTGATCCGAACACGATTGATAGCAGCTCAAGATAGACAGAAGAAATACGCCGATCCACACCATAAAAATGTTGAGTTTGAATCGGGTAGTTATGTGTTCTTAAAGGTCTCTCCCTGGAAGGGAAAGATCAGGTTCAGAAAGAAAGGGAAATTAAGCCCAAGATTCATTGGACCCTTTGAAGTTCTGCGAAGGGTCGGAGAGGTTGCGTATGAGGTAGCCTTACTGTTAGGTTTGTAATATTCATAACGCAATCAAATTTCATAAAAAGTGCGGAAGCGTGGTAAAATCAGAGTTTAAAAATTTACAAACCATATACCCGGATCACCCTTTATGCACAATTATTAATTAAACGAAAAGATAAAGAATAAAATCATACCCTTGAAGATCGAAGCCTCGTGTACAAGTTCACCTCTAAATCCTTTCGCGTTCAACTTGAATCCACCGGGTTTGGTTCCTTCATTTGATCAACGTTAGCCACCCAAATGTTTGGCCTCTAGAGGTGATCCACCAAGGAAGAAGAAAATTCAAGAAGAAGGGTATTTGGCTCAAACCCTAGTTTTCTATCTCTATAGAAAAGGTGTACTCCCAACAACTTGGAATTATTACGTAGTTGTTAAAGTCAACAACCCATACCACCCATAATAAGACTCCTCTTATTTATAGATGTGGGCAACCCACCTTAACAATTAAGGAATTGGGTTTTAATTAATTAATTCTTTTAATTAATTAAGCTCCCTAATCTTATTAGGGATAATTAATTAAACTCCTTTAACTAATTTTCCTTCCTAATCCAATTAGGAATAAATGAGAGTACTTATATTAAATTAATTCCTAAACTCTTTTAGAAATTAAAATAATAATAATTGTAATAATATTAATAAGACTCCTCTTATTAATTTATATTTAATATTTCTAAAATATTAAATAATAAATATTAAGCTATTTAATTTATTCTATCACCATAGATTAAATTAAATATACATAACATATTATTACGATTATGCCATTAACTTCTTAAATAATTATTCTTCCTTTTATGGTGTGACCCTTTAGGTTCTCCATATTAAAATAGGTTGTGAATAAATCAATTAGAACAATTCTAATCTTATTTAAATAAATAAATTAAACAATTAATTTATTTAAATAAATAATATTTATTCTACAATAGGGATAAGCCTCCTCAGCGATCAACGACTTTCCGGATAATATAGATTTCAACATTAATCATTAAAGAACCTTTGAGTAAATAGTTACCGTGACAATTCAATCCTTCCACCATACAATGTCCCAATTAAATATAAGACATGGAATTACTTCACAAGTCTTATTTTATTTAATTATATGTATTTCGATCCTTAAATGCACAACTCAAATAATGCAAATTAGAAACTCCTTTCTAATTTCATTACGCCTTAACGCCAAGGACTCTTTGGGTTGTCATTTATCGAATCACATAGGACATTCTCTTCTTTTATTAGAAGTGGTAGATTCTTTATTGATCATACATTATCTCCATGTATAACTTATTATACCCAAGCATACCCTTTGATATACCCTAAGGGTCTTAAGGAATAAGTCAAAGTATAACTCATCATACACAAGATACTATGATGATCTCAAGTCCAAGGATTACTTCAGACTACTATCACTACTGAGAATTCCTATTGACAGCAAATAAAACTCCATTAGGTATTCCTTAGCGAGCCACGTTCAATTGAACTTATTCTCTAATAAGCACCTACATACTTGCTTTAGTGTCTCCACACAAATGATCATGAGATCAATCATCCTCATCCAACGAGCAAGCAACGTATGTACCAATCTATCCGGATTCACTAATCCCCAATTTAGTAATCCAATGATTGGGAACTATTTTAGTTTTAAGCTTTCTAAGAATTTAGATCTCATTAGAATGATCATCATCATTATTCTAAAAGCATTGCTTAAAACTATGGGTTTATCACATATTATAAAACAAAGATCATGTAGATAATTAAAAGCCTTTAATAAATTAATACTTTTTATTAATAAATGAATAAGATTGTTACAAAGTATATGCTTTATCATCAAACATGATTGGCTTGTGTGCATACTACTTTCAATCTCCCACTTGCACTAAAGCCAATCGTCATGGTATCTTATACTCTTCTTCTCTAAGTGACGATTATCCCTTTGTTGGATAAGCTTCAAATAAATGGATATGTAATGTTGTTCTTGAGAGTCCACTATCTCTATAGTGATTTCCCATCTTTCAATGATTCTAATAATCAAATGAAAGTGCCACAACACATGTTTAGATCCAAGATGAGACTTAGGAACTATTCCTAGTTACGTAATGAACTTTTAATCCAAACAATCAACTTGCGACTTCATTTATAGCTATATACTTTGTCTTTATCACTCAACCAAAGAACTCTTTCTTTGTTTGGAACCTTTCAAATTCAACGCACTAATCTTTCAATTCGAGGTAACCCTTTACCTTAAAGTGGATTTTTTCGTCGTCTTGGTGCAATTCGAAAAACTTGAGTCATTAAGCCCTCTAGTTTTAATTAAGACCTACCATGAATATGATCACATCCTTAGTGCTTGGGTTAAGCACTTTAAGATGTTTTCAGCGACTCATAGTGAACTTCTCCGAATATGGTGATCCACATCAGTCTCGTATATTTCATTGCATACATGATAGTCACTCATGCGACCTCTCTTTTCGAGAGTCTGTGGGGACTATTAAAGAGATACACTCCATAGCTCATCGACATGAGAGACATCTTCGAGTTTGCCATGCTAAACGACTTTAGCATCAAATGAATATCGTTCCTTGGGTTATATCGAGCATCCTCTTAAATCTATCTATATAGATTTATATCGCCAATTAAGATACTCTTCCCAAATCATTCGTGGAGGAATTTTTTAGACAACTTTATCTTTATTGATTGTAGCATTGGTATGTAATTCCTCATCCGTAGTATATCAACATATAATACTAGAAATTTCACGACGCTCCCCAATCGACCCTTTTTGTACACACTAGAAGTCTTACCTCATCGAATGTAACTCTCGGATCATCATCTTCTATGATGTGTACCTCATCATCATCATCCATGATGAATCCATACCTCCTAGGTATCTTTGGTACTATTCGCATTTACGATTTGGTTGTGGTACAATAGGTCTATCTACAGGTTCCTCTTATTTGACTTATAGTGTTTTGTGGTTCTTGAACTTTCAAGATCTATAATACTCCCACTAGCCCCTTCAATGATAAACACCTTTATCTTAGAAGGCAGCGTGTTTCGTAACAAACACCTTTTGCTAAGTAGAATTATAGAACATATACCCTAAACTTACTTTAGGATGTCCCACAAATCAGTATACATGTCAAATCTTGTCCCAAGCTTATCCTTTGAAACCTTTTCACATAAGTTGGACAACCCCTTATCTTAACATACTTAAGATTAGGAATCCTCCCCATCCATAACTTTTATGGAGTCTTGGAAATGGATTTTGAGGTTACCTTTTGTAGATATGCGACCATTTCTAGGACATGACCCTAGAAGGATACTGGAATGTCGGTAAAATCATTATGGACCGCACCATGTCCAAACAAGGTACGATTTTCCTTTCAGATACATCAATCAATTATTACGTATCATGAGGTGTCCATTATGAGAAAAACCATTTGAGATGATCTAGAAACTTATTGCACAAGTATTTATTCCTTGATCCGATCAAAGAATTCTAATACTTTATCAATTTATTTCACTTCTGAATTCTTTGAACTTTTCAAATAATTCATACTTGTATTTCAGAAAATACACACATTCAACTCTTTGAATGATCATCTCATTTTCTTATACTAGTTTGTTCAATTTGCAAAATATTTTCATGTAAGTCAAGTATACAAAATTTATTAAGTAATATTCCAGTTCTATACAAAACATTATTATTATAAATAGAACAACAATTGTTCTTAATTATAATACCAAAGATTTCATTGTCCAACAATAAAATGGAAATAATATTTTTAACAAGAACCGGAATACAATAACAACTTATTGACTTAATAGATTGTTTCGTAGGCGTATTGCTAAACTATAAGTTTCTATGGCTAATATGGCAACCTTTTGCTACATTGCCCATACATAGGATTACTTATATTTGTTTAGCTTTCTACGCTTGGTCCCTTCATAAATCTATATTTATGATAACCAAATCGGTATCAATACCCAAGTAGAACCTTGACTTAAAGAAAAATTTATTTCAATCATGAACAAAAAGCGTATTAGAACAGAAACTTCACTAAGCTTCTTTGGTTAGCCTCTGCAAGATACTTCTCGCAGATTTCTTTCCGATTGTCGGGCTTATTGTAGTGGAAGCAAACTCCTTTGCTATCCATATCGATCTTTGTTCTTATTATCCTTTGTTTATGCCTTTCTATTTACCTTCTTTGAATCGTTCTTCTTTCGAGGAAGATCCTTTGGCCCCTACCAAGAAGACTTGATCTTTCTTGGTTGGAAAGTGACTCTCAACCTTTTTCAATATGTTAAGCAAATCAATGAGGTCGATATCTAGCTTGTTCATATGAAAAATTCACAACAATTATGAAAGGAGTTAGGGAGTGAGTGCAAGATCAAATCTTGGCTCAACTCTCCATCTATGACAAAACTCGTTGTCCTAATTGATCAATCAAATTGATTATGTTAAGAACTTTTTTATGCGTACTATAGTGTCATCACCATTCTAGATCGGAAGAGCTCCTTAGATATCGATATCTATCATCCCTACTTTCCTCACCATCAACTACTTGATGTGCGGGAATATAGTAAAAAGCATCCATAGTTTCATCGACGTTTGAAGCTCGTTACTCATGGATGCGAGCATGATGCATTGAGCCAACTGTGCATCATTTTGCCACTTTCTAAAAGTAGCAATCTCTTCCTCAGAGGCATTGTCTGCAACCATTGCAGGGATAGGCGTATTAAGGACATAAGATGACTTTTCAGCTATGAGAACTATTCTCAAATTCCTTAACCAATCCGTTTAATTTGGTCTGGTTAATTTAGCATCTAATATGCTTCGCAGTGATAGTAATTTTAGACATTGTAAAATTCTGTAAATGAATTTGTAATTAACAACATTTTAACATACATTCATTTTTATTAATTACCAAAATAAATTAGGTCTTGTTTTAAATTGGTATCTCCACTATTTTCTTCAAACTATATTACCTCACTTATATAGTTGGCAAAATCTAATTAAAGATTTGCTAGTGAGAATAAGGATCCCATTTCAAATGTATATAGCCTTGTGGTGACACAACAAACTATATATAAATAAATAGGTAGACAACTTTTGTCAATTACATCAACTATGCAACTCCTTGTATTTTGCCTCTTAGATTATTTTGATCAGTGGTGGCACATCCGAATCAAAATTATCCAAGTTAAGTCCAACCTAGCACTCCATATATTCAAAAAAGAAAAATATCATCCTTGTGGTGACATAACAAAACAATATTGTTCAATTTTCTTTATAAGCATCAAATGTGATAAATTAACATCTTAAATACTTAATACTTGCCTTGTGGTGACACAACAAACTCATATTAAATATTTAATACTCTATTAATTTTATCATGCTGAAGGCGACGTTCGATATTCCAAATATCTTTGAACGCTTAGGACTTAATATAAAAATTGAGGGTTTGTTATTAATTTGTCTCATCTTGTTTAGCGCATTTACATATATATATATAAAACGCGTTATATTAATGAACATGCGAAGCATGTTTGCATAATATATAATATATATAGTATAAGCATGCGCATATAGAATACTATATTCTACTCGGATTGATTATGGACTTTTATTCTAGTTTGGTTCACTAGAGCCACCAAGTGAACCAAAAGGTCAAAACCTAGGGGTGCAAGAAATAATATTTAAATATAACTATTACATTTAAATAGGGCTCCATTACAAATGGGTCTTCAAGCATTCCTTGTTCCTTGATCTCTAATTCTTCAAAATTAATTCTAACTATTCCTATTACAAAACTATTTAAAATAAATAGAAACCTTGATCGTGATCGAGGGAAGTGCATAGGAGGAGATAGAATTTACATTAAGAAAAAATTAGAGAAGGCAGTCTGTGAGACCCCATTTAATAAAACCCATACATTCATGCATCCAACTAAAATAAAATCCAATCGCATTTGGTCGATAGTCATAATCAATCCCATTTATTATCATACACATCACCATACGCATCAATAAATAACATTCATCTCATTTGAATAATAAACATTTAATATATATATTGATATCATTTAATGGGCAAATTTAGTTAGTATAAAATCTAATTTTGAATCAAAATAAACTCTTTTATTTTAATCCAAATTTAAATCAAAATAAAACTATTTTATTTTAATTTATCTAATTTTTGAATAAAATAAACTATTTTATTTTAATCAAAATCTTTAATCAAAATAAACTCCTTTATTTTAATTAATTATGGAATCCAATTCCTTGTAAATAAAAAAAATCTTTAATTAAAATAAACTCTTTTATTTTAATTAATTATGGAATCCAATTCCATGTATAAAAAAATATTAAAAGAAAGCGGATATTCTTTTCCTATTCACAAATAAACTCCTTTATTTTGAATAATATGAAATCTTATTCCATATTTAAATAAACTCCTTTATTTAAGGAAATTAGGATTCTCTTTCCTATTCACAAATAAAACTCTTTTATTTTGAATAATATGAAATCTTATTTCATATCTAAACAAACTCCTTTATTTAAGGAAAGATGGATTTACTTCCTATTCACAAATAAAACTCCTTTATTTTAGGAAAAATAAAATCCAATTTCAACTCCAATTAGTTATTATGGAATCCAATTCCAACTCTAATTAGTTAGCGCATGAAATTTAATTTTAAAATTAAAATAAACTTTTTATTTTAAACTTAAAATAAACCTTTTATTTTAATTATAAAATTATTGAGAATAATATATTATATATATATAATATATAATATATTACAAAATTACCGAATATATATATATAATCATTTTACCGAATATCATGCACGTTTTTTTTTTTTTTTTTTATAAGAACCTGCCGAATTTCTTGAAGCTATTCACATGAAATCCTTGATTTCCGTTCCTTTTTATTTTTATTTTAAAACCGTTGCCTGCTAACTTATATATACCAGCTGCTGATCTAATCATTGCAGAAGTAGGAATCAGGAATAAGGTGTACTATAGATTACATATATATTTCATGCCCGTAATATTATATATATAATATAAATTACGTACTCCCTTTTTTTTTTATTTCCGTGCAAAACCTTTTTATTTTAAGATTTTATACAACAAAAATATGCCCAATTAAATTGTTCTAAACACATATCAATATACATATCAAATTAAAACAATTAATAATTCGTGATAAAGGTTTGGGCTCGACGCCACTATTAGGTTCAGTAATATTCATAACGCAATCAAATTGCATAAAAAAAGTCTTGAGCGTGGTAAAATCGAGTTTAAAAATTTACAAACCATATACCCGGATCACCCTTTATGCACAATTATTAATTAAACGAAAAGATAAAGAATAAAATCATACACCGAAGATCGAAGCTTCGCCGCATACAAGTTCACCTCCAAATCCTTTTCGCGTCAACTTGAATCCACCGGTTTGGTTCCTTCATTTGATCAACGTTAGCCACCCAAATGTTTGGCCTCAGAGGTGATCCACCAGGAAGAAGAAAATTCAAGAAGAAGGGTATTTGGCTCAAACCCTAGTTTTCTATCTACTATAGAAAAGGTGTCTTTCAACAACTTGGAATTATTACGTAGTTGTTAAAGTCAACAACCCATACCACCCATAATAAGACTCCTCTTATTTATAGATGTGGGCAACCCACCTTAACAATTAAGGAATTGGGTTTTAATTAATTAATTCTTTTAATTAATTAAGCTCCCTAATCTTATTAGGGATAATTAATTAAACTCCTTTAACTAATTTTCCTTCCTAATCCAATTAGGAATAAATGAGAAATCTTATATTAAATTAATTCCTAAACTCTTTTAGAAATTAAAATAATAATAATTGTAATAATATTAATAAGACTCTCTTATTAATTTATATTTAATATTTCTAAAATATTAAATAATAAATATTAAGCTATTTAATTTATTCTATCACCATAGATTAAATTAAATATACATAACATATTATTACGATTATGCCATTAACTTCTTAAATAATTATTCTTCCTTTTTATGGTGTAACCCTTTAGGTTCTCCATATTAAACCGGTTGTGAATAAATCAATTAGAATAATTTTAATCTTATTTAAATAAATAAATTAAACAATTAATTTATTTAAATAAATAATATTTATTCTACAATAGGGATAAGCGCTCCTAGCGATCAACGACTTTCCGGATAATATAGATTTCAACATTAATCATTAAAGAACCTTTGAGTAAATAGTTACCGACAATTCAATCCTTCCACCATACAATGTCCCAATTAAATATAAGGCATGGAATTCTTGTCAAGTCTTATTTTATTTAATTATATGTATTTCGATCCTTAAATGCCACAACTCAAATAATGCAAATTAGAAACTCCTTTCTAATTTCATTACGCCTTAACCAAGGACTCTTTGGGTTGTCATTTATCGAATCACATAGGACATTTCTCTTCTTTTATTAGAAGTGGTAGATTCTTTATTGATCATACATTATCTCCATGTATAACTTATTATACCCAAGCATACCCTTTGATATACCCTAAGGGTCTTAAGGAATAAGTCAAAAGTATAACTCATCATACAAGAGATCTTATGATGATCTCAAGTCCAAGGATTACTCAGACTACTATCACTACAGAATTCCTATTGTGAAGCAAATAAAACTCCATTAGGTATTCCTTAGCGAGCCACGTTCAATTGAACTTATTCTCTAATAAGCACCTACATACTTGCTTTAGTGTCTCCACACAAATGATCATGAGATCAATCATCCTCATCCAATGAGAAGAAGTAATGTATGTACCAATCTATCCGGATTCACTAATCCCCAATTTAGTAATCCAATGATTGGGAACTATTTTAGTTTTAAGCTTTCTAAGAATTTAGATCTCATTAGAATGATCATCATCATTATTCTAAAAGCATTGCTTAAAACTATGGGTTTATCACATATTATAAAACAGCATCATGTAGATAATTAAAAGCCTTTAATAAATTAATACTTTTTATTAATAAATGAATAAGATTGTTACAAAGTATATGCTTTATCATCAAACATGATTGGCTTGTGTGCATACTACTTTCACTTACCTCCAGCTCTAGAGAATGTCCACAATGTTTTCCATGTCTCAGTCCTACGACCCTACAAACCCGATTACATGCACGTGATTGAATATGAACCCTTACTATTCAACAAAGACTTATCTTACGAAGAAATTTCCGTTCAGTTTGTCGACCGAAAAGAGCAAGTTCTAAGGAATAAAGTAATACCTTCTGTTAAGGTAATTTGGAGGAACCACAACGCTGAAAAAGCTACGTGGGAACTCGAAGAGAATATGATGAAGAATTATCCTCATTTATTTACTTAGATTATTATAAGGGATTTTGGGGACAAAATCTTTGTAGGGGGGGGGGGGGAATGTAATGAGACGAATTGTTTGAAAGCTGTGATTCTGAGGACAGAATCCTTTTAAGGGGAGAAAGATGTGACAACCGAGATTTTGTAATTTAATTTTTTATATTTATTGGATTAAATAAATATTTTCGATGAATTAATTATTAGATTAAATAATTAATTGATGAAGTTGTGGTAGATTAATTTAATTATATGTGTTATATTTATTAAATTAATGTAGAAAAATTTTATTATTCGAAGTATGTAATTATGTGAGCTTATTGAATTAAAAGAAATATTTAATAAGCCTAATAGTATTTTAATTAATTTAATGATTAATTAGAGATTTAATAATTTGACATAATTAATAAATGAGAAATTTAATTATGTGACTATGTGAATTAAGGAGAAATTATTATATTTTATTTAAATTAAATTAAACTAGATGTTTGATTTATTATCTAATTGGACGTGACATTATTAAACTATATTATAAAAGTTTAATTAAATTAAATGGATATAAGCCTTTTAAGGCTAGCCAAACATGGCATTAAGGAAGGTTGGGAGCAGTTACCCATGATGGGTAACTGACCTCCACAACGCGTCAGTTCACTTTTATTATATACGCTTCCTTCTTTTTATTTGTTAATCTTTTATTTGCTAAGTCTAGAAAAGTAAAAACAGAGAGAGAGTGAGTTTTGAGAATCAGTGAGATTAAAGGAGAAGAAGTGTGGGAAATTGGGAGTTGTTAATTTGTTATCATCCTGTGTAATCCAAGTAGAGTAATCAAGGGTAATCTCTTCTTCCCCAAATTTCAAATTACATTGTTTAAGTTTTTTTGTAAAATAATTGGCTTTCAAGTTTTCTGTAAAGTCTTTGAAATTGGAAAGAGTAAGGATTATGTGCATATATGTGTTAAGATGTTGTTTTAATGTGTTTTCCTATATATTATAGATTCCCATACCATCAGTTTCATAATATTATAATTATAACGTATGTTATGGCTTCAAAATTTGCAGAGTATACAAATATGGCCATATGGCCCTTATACGTGAATTTAATATGTCAAACATAAATTTCTTTGTAAAATTCACACACGTATATAATTATGCATGTTAAAACAAAGGAAACAAACCTTGGATGGTTGGATTTGGTGTTATAACGAATCCGTAGTGTTGATTTTTAGGTTTATGTTCAAAACCTTCAAGAACATCAAGAACAGTGAAATTAAATGTGTTGATTTTTGCAAATTATGTGTTTTAGCTTGTTAAAATCATGCTAGAAGGGTTGAGTATTAATCATTTGTGTATTACAATGTTTGGGTATGTCTAAATTCGTGTAAAAGTAAGTTAATTGGAGTTTTTGGCCATATTCTGCAATTTTTGCGAATTGCAGAATCGAAATCGAGTCTCATATTGTGGCTGGCCAGGTTCCATGCCCTTATACCTACCGCAGTGGCCAAGAACGAAGCTTAATAATGGAAATATAAGCCACCACTTAGCAGAATGGTCCAGAAATGGATTTTTTAAAATGCTCAAGTCTAGCAATGTGTTAGTAACTTAACCTATTGAACATAAAAACATGTTAGACATATAATGAGATGTTAAAATAAATTCTTAACATGTCAATAACACATTTATGTGCGAATTGAATGATTGAATGCATAGTTAGCTTATTATTCATGAAGTGTTAATTGTGACAATGAGTGTAGTAATTTGACTAAGTATAGTCATGAATTCGAGTTAGGCAAAAAGAATGAACTTGTGATGATTAGTACATTATAATTGACTGGTATTGTAAACGTAAATGATATGTAGGATTTTAATCAAGGAACGAGTATAATTAACGTGTAATCTACGCACGAGGTAAGTTTTCTAACCCTACTTGTTATCATTATATAAGTTGATAAATTCACCTCTCTACATCGAGCAAATTCTCATTATTATTGATCAAGTCTATTTTGCTATATTAAAATGTATTAATCTTTCAAAGTATGATTCTGTTATACAATAATTATTCTATTGTATACCTTTTGAGATTGCTATTCAATTTTAAATTATCAGTTACTGTTTAACTTTGTTAGACTAGTGAACCCTTAATGATTCGACTAGTCCATAGTGTTAGAGTTTATTCCCTAGAGGCCAATTATTTGATATAATTGCTTAACGTTTTGATATTATATTTGATTGAATAAATGAATGATTTTATTATGGTTTTATTTACTGCATTATATAAATGTTAACATAATAAAAAATCCTTAGAATAGTGATACAAATTATATAGTTTCAAGTATATGACTTGAACATGAGATTATATAATTACAATTAGTATCATTGTTCTTAAATGTCCCTAGTCGAGTATCATTGTTGATGGGACAACAATGATGCATTAAGACTAGTATGTGGATTGAGTGATGACCAAATCTCATTGGTCATAAATATATGAGATATTAAGTCAATGCATAAGTACATGTTAGAGAACGATGTACTGGACAGACCCACCATGAGAATTCTATGTGGAACATTATGCGAAGTGTCATTAGCAATTCTCATAGTGACAATGATGTAATGGTCGTCCGACCTGAAATTATTATATTTCTACACTATGAAATGAATGGACATGGTCAAATAATAATTTGTTTTATATAGTCTACTCATTGATCAAGAAAACTCAAATTAAATTATGAAGAGTATGACACATTCCATGACTCGAGTTTAATCTAAGATATTAAGGTTAAAAGGATTAAATTACATTGAAACAATGGTCACGAAAAGGTTGCATCGAATCATCGATATTAATATTACTTGGGTAGCAGTGATGCATTACTAGATGTCGCTCACTGTTTATAATTTTATAATATAATTTTAAAATTATTGCCAACGTAATAATAACCTATAGGGTCACACACATATAACGTAATTTAAAATGGAATTAATTTAAATTTTAAGGATTTAAATATATTAATATGATTAATAGTATTTAAATCATTTAATTTAAATTAAAATGATAATTTGTATATATGTATATTAATTAAGTAAGACTTAATTAAGATATATATATATATATATATATATATATAAATTCGGATTTTATGAAATTAGGTTTTGATTAATCCCCTTTTTAACTACTATATATATGATATAGTAGCCACTTAGGGTTACATCATAACTTCATAACCCTAGCCGCTCTTAGAAAGAGACTAGAGCGAAAGAGTTCTAAAATCCATTCTTTTTGGTGGCTAGTACCGCAGTTCCTTTTACTGCAGATCGTACGATGGTTCGCGGGGCGTTCGTGTGGATACTGTAGAGGCACGATTCGTTTGGATTGTGTTGGAGATTCGAGCGCATCAATTTCAGAAGCATTTTATAATCGGTATAATTTCTAACCACTGAATTAATTATTTTCGCATGGATCCTGTTTAGGGTTTCAAATTTGGTTTAAATTGTTCTATTTTCGTTGTGCTTTTCTGTGTCAAAAACCCTTCACATAGTTGATGAGCGTTCTAAATTTCAGAACCCTTGATGAATTATCCAAACCAAACTTCCTTTGGTGCGGACTCTAATGTCAAATTGAGATGAACAACCTCGTATAGGGGATTACTTATGCGTTAGCGTTAAGATATTGTGTACGATGATGGTACTAGAAATTTGATCCCCTAAATACGAGAAGAAGAGTCCATAGTCTTATGACTGTTAAAGGTTTCAAGTATAAACACTTGACAACCTAGGACATAGTTCAAGGTCTTATGCCCCTCAGAAGTTCTTTTGTCTCTTGCTATTCATTCTTAATTCAAAAGCTGAGTTTCCAATTTCAGAAGTCTTTGATTTATTCGCATGTTATTATTCATTTGTTATATTGTTATACTTGTGGGCAATCGTGCTCACTCTTGCGTAATAATAACATTGCAGTTAAAAACGAAAGATCAGACTAGCCTTCCACTAGTAAAGGCAAGGGCAAGGTTAACAAATGAGGAAGATTTGTTGTTCTTATGTATTTATTTTCAGACTTGATGTTATTAAGACTTGTTATTGTTTATGATTCCGCATAGATGTTTAAGGTTAGAGTGACCTGGGATTGTATTTTTATGCAGTTGATGTAACCCCATAAAGGGAGATTTATTTATTATTTCTATCTATTGCATGGTTTACATTTATTTATGGGTAGATAGATGGATGATATTTGTACAGTGAACACCAAATCCTGTGGAAATGGAAGTATCGGATTTGGGGGTGTCACAACAGGCCAAAGATATTCAACAACAGGTCATCTTTGCACTACAGGCCAAAGATATTCATCAATAATTAATCTTTGCAATACAGGCCAAAGATATTAATATCTCAAAGAAATACATAATAATTTCAGAATTTATATAAATCATAATTATAACCATGTTGATCAATTCACCTTTGCACTTAAGCTAAAAATATTCAATTATAAATTCAATGGTCATGATCCTACAAGTCAACGATTCAACTTTGCACTACTGGCCAAAGAGAACCCATAGTCACGATCATACCAATAATCTGCCCATCTTTACACTCAAGTCAAAGAGAAATTCCATCACCACGGTTATAAAAATGTTATATATGATAATAAAAATAATATGATCAAAATATGAATTTAATTTCAAGAGTAAGATTTATAAATCCATGATTTCATAATACCTTAATCCAAATGTTATAAATCACTTAATAATCTCATAATCTAATATTATTAATATTATAATAATATTTTAATTATTTCTTAAACTTATAAACAATTTATTTTAATTGTTTACACTTTACTAATTAATGCATTTAATCATCCTAAAATGCCAAACTAATAAAATTTAATCACCAATAACCAAAACCCTCATAAAAAATCTGCATATACCTTATATAGAATTCCCAAGCCATAAAATCCTATTTTTCAATTTTGTTACTTCACATAACATATTTAATTCATTTACTCATAACTAGTCCATTTTTATGAAAAATACCAAAGCAGTACAAACAAATTTTCTTTTTTGGGATTTAGTAGAATATAGTCCCATATTGAACATATATTTTTCTCGAAATTTTTAAAATTCATTTACTATTTTTCATATGGCCAAAACTGCCGAATATTTAAACATTTATCATAAACTATACTTTTGTCCAAAAATTCCGAAATTTACAGAGTATATTGCTATTGTATACATGTACTCCTAATAAAAATTTCACCAATTTTAGAGTTAACCACAAGGAGTTATAAGGGTTTACTTTTAAAATAGTCTATTCTCATAAAATTCATAACTCCTAATCTATACATCCAAAAATCGCCATTTTTGGACACAATCTAGAAAACTCATCAAATTATCATTTCAAATTTTTCCAGAATTTTTGAAGGTCGAAAAAATTACGAAACTGAAAAACATAATAACCTTTACAATCCCTTACCTCAAAAGAGCAGTACTTCTAACCGGAATATCGAATGTAAAGCTGAAGGAAACTTGCACTGAATAGCAACTCTCAAAGTATCTAAATACTCACAAAATACGCTCGATAATATAGAGAGAAAGAAAATTTGTTTCTGGTGTGATTTTCAATTCTAACTAAGCACCCTATTTATTGAAAAATGCTAGAACGCCAAATGAGACTAAATTAATAAATTAATAATATTATTTATCTTCCTTCTACGCACCAACCAAGACCAGCCTCCATCCTTGAACCAAGAATTCTAGCACATGTTTTCTACACCGACCAAAAAGTGGGGCCCGCCTTCTAGAAATCTCCACCAAAATCATTTATAAAAACAATTTCTGAATCAGCCCTCTCTTAAAATTCATAACAAATCATACATTAATTTTTATCGGTTTAAAATTTGTGGACAGATACTCAACTTATATATGTATAGCATATCCAAAAATCACAATGATCCAACGGTCGGATCAAAATTTATGACTCACGCAATATAGCTTAAGAACACTGATTTTTTAGACTATGAGTCCTTTGGACCTGTTTCTTTCAAACAGTCACCACAAAATATCCACAAAGAATTTTTGGGTGATTTAAATTTCTACATTTAGCTTACTTTCAGGGCTTTCTTTTGATATATGGTTCATCTCCTTACTCATTATACACAAAGAGTTATAGATTTTACAAAATCAAGTAATAAGCTAATTTTCTGAAAATTTCCAATTTCATTCTTCATTTCGACAAAATACTGATAAAATATTTCAACATTAATTCTTTCATTTATAACCATATAAAAATATAAATTTCCTTATCATATAAATCAATAATTAATTATTCACAAATAATATTACAGAATCGCAATTATGACAACCAGGCCGTTCCCAGGAAAGAGGGGCTTTCCGATAAGGATTTCTCTCTTCATCGGTAGCGCAATTAGGTGACCAAACTCTCCTCGATGTAACTTTCTAGACATTGTCAATAATGCTATCTAATAATATTATTCAAATAATATGAATTATTGATCCGATAATGAAAAATATTGGCAAGTGACAATTATTGAAACACCAATAATATAAAATATCAACACAAAGAATTATTGAATCAATAAAATAAAATATCGAATCGTAATTATCGTAACAATTATCGAAAGTAGTGCCTTTTACGTAAGAATTAATAATTCAAAAATACTATGTAATAACAGGTGTGCTGCTACTATGTAACCAATAACGCGACATCGTATTTTAACCATCGTGTATTCCAACAAAGGTGTTAATCAGTGAATAACTACGCCGTTATTTATAAAACTCAAACTTGTCGTTTTCTTTCATCCCACAATTATTCTGTTATGGGGCCCACAAATGGCTGAACCGTTGTACGAATATTCTCCGATAATAAGAATATTTCACGATCAAACGAATATTCCCCGACAATAACAAGTATTTTATAGCCACTTGCATATTTTGAAAAAATTTCATATATCACCCTTAATTTTACTCTTATCAATTTAACCATTTACTAAATAATATTTATAAGAAAAATTGAATAATTTTATTTCATAAAATTCGGGGTCTTACATTAAATGCTTTTTTGGTCACTATATTATAGATTAACTTTGGATAATTGAACTTTTTTTTCTTATAATCAACTAACTATACTCGACTTTTTTAACACAAAATTAAAAAAATCGTTAAATGTTTTGACTTTAAACGGAAAACAGTTAAACTACTGAGTTGTAAAAAAAAGCTAATGTGACAGTAATTATGCGACGTGGCAGTGATTATGTGGACCTGGAGGCAAATTTTTATGAAGAAAATGAAAAAAATATTTTGAAGTATAATATAAATTTAAAAAGTTAGACAAAAAAATAAAATAAATAAAAAAATGAATTTAATTATTTTTGTAATTAATATAATTTTTTTTATAATTAAGTCATTTATAAAACACAAAAACTAAAAATATGTTAATTAAAATTATGGGGAATATGAAATACATTTAGGGAAAATGAAAAAAATTATAATAAAATCGTAAAATTTAAAAAAAATACATGGTAGAAATTAAAAAATAAAAAGAGTTATTTAGTTATTTTGTTATTAATAGAAAATGTTTGTTTATATAATTAATAACAAATATAATTGAGAAAATTATAAAATTAAAAATATTTTAAAATTAAAAATCTTTTCAAATTCGTATATGAAAATTAAAATTTAGGCAATTTTTATTTAGTTTTATTTTTTTTTATATTGCATGACGCATACAATTTTTATTTAAAAGAAATAACTGTATGACATTAAAACAAATTAAAAAGAATAGAAAATAAAATAAAAATATTTGAATATAAATTAAATAGATAAAAATAATTTTTGAAAAACATGAACGTGATTAACAACAAAAAAGATTATCTCAAGAAAAAACCCCCAAAATAGAACAAGCATCAAATCCAATTCTTAATCTCATATTCGTAGATTGGGAAAAGAGCAGCAAACTATGGATGTTCAAGGCGAAACTTTATTGGACTGAAATTCTGATAATAGTGTTCTATTTGCGAATGGCAATGCAATAGACCTGGGAAATGAAAAAGGTACGAACAAGAACTACTACAAATGATTCCTTTATTCTGACTGAGAGAGTTGGAGGAAATGAAGGTAGAGGGGTAAATTAGAAGATTTTACAGATGCTGAGGTTTCACGTCCAATGATGAACAGAGGGGGTCTGCGGATACACATTTGCCCTTTATCATTATCCTCATCTTGCTTCAGATTTGTTTGGTCTCCTTCAAGAGAATGCCTTCTTGTTCTAGGGTTTTTGAATACATTAGTGATGAGGTCTAGAGTTTTCGATTTCTACCGATTAAACCTCTTTCTAAGATTTTCGGCTGTTGGGTCACCAACGCGTCAATCACTGCGCTACAGCAGTGCGACTTTGGTTGCCCGATGAGACGAACAAAGATAAATCCAATCTACGAAGATGAATTTTAGATTATGAACCAATCTACGCATAATCACCGCCATATTAGTTTTTTTAACAACTCAGCAGCTTAGCAGTCTTTTTCCGTTTAAAGATAAATCATTTAACGTTTTTTTAACTTTGTATTAGAAAAGTCGAGTACAGTTAGTTAAGTGTAAAAAAAAAGTTTAATTATGTATTTATAAGTTGGCCTATAGTACAGTGACCAAAAAAACATTTAACCCATTTATTGTACCTTATTGCTTAAAATTTCAAGTTGGTAGTAATTCAACTTTAGTCATATAAATTTGACCAACAAATCATTTCTCAAAATATCACTGTTAACGCCAAGATCTTCTGCCACGTCCCAATCACGTGAAGACATACGATCCTGACAATAAACACGATAAACACCACAAGCTTGGACTAAGCTTGGGGATAGCTCAAAGCGTGAGAGTCGAGATATCGTGTTCACAAGGTTAAACAATGGAGGAATATAATGTCTAGTGTCTTGAGAGAGAAAAAATAATTCTTTGTGTATATGTGATTATGAATGAAGAAGTGTATGAGAGCGTACCTCGTTGTGAAGACTTCCTTGCTAAGTTATACTCTCTTTGCTCGGATTATGATTGCCACCCACTATTACCCCGACACACCCCTTGATCCGATGGGTTCCACCGATCGCATATAGTTTATCCAACGCTTTTTGGTCATCGTTCCCCGTGCCGTGGGGTTATAATCCCATCCACATTAATGCATGTGCGTGTTCTCTAGTCAACCGTCATGCTTTTTCATCATTACAAGTCAAAGATGTAGATATTTAAATATATGATGGGTTGACCCATCGATTGGGTCCGATACTAGAAGGACTTAATAAAGATAATAAAGTGACTAGATCCAATAATGTCAACACCCAATAATGAAGAATGAAGACCCAATGGACTAACTGAATATGTAGGCCCAATCCATTCGGTCCAATAGGAGAAATATCACGACCCAACATTGCTTCTAGTTTTCTATTAAATGGGAGGTTTAATAGGAAACTATAAATGACACTCGGTTCAGGACAAAAGGAATTAATATAAGACCAATGAAGGCAAAAAATACGACCATCAAGCCCATCAAGTGAACATTAAATGGCAACATAAATTAAGATTGAAGTCCATTTAAAGAGCCCACTCCAAATTAACATACAACAACAAATATTTCACCGCCTCTCGAACAACCCAAACCTTCGCCACAAAACCATTCTCTTCGAATCTCTAGTTCAAGTCAGAAGCGACATCGATGATCATCGGTTAATAATAATTCCATCATGGAACTGATGGGTGAAGGAGTGATATACCAGACTAAAGGAAGTTGAGATTTGACCATCAATCTGAACTGATCGATTAATATTGGTCATCTGCAAGTAAACATTGTCTTCGTGTGTTTCCGTCCCAAATACAAAGAAGCCGAAAAGGATACCGAAGATAATGCCGAAGAGAATGCCGAAGATAATACCGAAGATAATACCGAAGAGAATGCCGAAGAGAATGCCGAAGGGAATACCGAAGGGAAAAAGCCATTCTGAAGTTTATGTTTGGCAAAAGGAAAGAATCAACCTTGACATTGTTCTTCTCAACAATGAATGCCTTCGGAAGGATATCGACAAGGTCAAAGAAGAACTGAAAACGACCAAGGCCACTCATCGGGTCATCACTGATATAAATGCCGATCTGTCAAGCTAAAGGATCAAAGCATCTGGTACATCGTCAGAAGCTCGAAGAAGAGCTCAAAGAGCTTCGGGCCCTTAGAGATTTGGGTCTGCCACTGACCGAAGACTTTCGTAAGGAGATACAGGCAGAATACAGAAAATCCGCCGAGCTGAACAATAAGATCGTCCATATGTATGCCAAAGGGTATGAAATCTGCCGAAGTAAAGGCAAGAAAAAGCTCGGGCCAAGGTAGATCCATCTCTTCTAGACTCTTTAGATGGTGACGATGACAAGGAAGAAGCCTGAGGATGACCTCTCCTTATCTTTAGCTGTAGAACTTTCTGTAAAAATTCTAACTTGTTGTGAACAGTTAATATTTAAAATATCAACTTCATGCCTTATTACTTCTGAATGAACATTTCTTGTCAATAATTCAGTATCAATTAAATTGTATGAACTTAACTTAGGACATGAACTAGATAAGGCGTATAACAGTTAATTTATGAAATGAAGTGAACTGAATTTAATGGATAGAATTTAATGAACAATATTGAATGAACTGAACTCAACACTTGAACAAAATAAAGTAATGTATACTTATCGTTTCCGAAGTGTGAGATCGGTCATGTGTGAGGTGAATTTGGATGATCCTCCTTGCACCATCGAAATCTTGCTTACCACTCGGGGTAGAACAAGTATATAAGGACCAAGATATAAGGATCAAGATATAAGGATCAAGATATAAGGATCAATAGTGACCATTGATTTACCACCCTGGTAAAATCAATATAGGATCATAAGGACCTTGGGCTACCATCGAATGGCCAGCGAGTCCTACCATACCTCCTTACACCATAGTGACCATTAATTTACCACCCTGGTAAAATCAATATAGGATCATAAGGACCTTGTGCTACCATCAAATGGGCCGAGTCCTACCATACCTCCTTACACCATAGTGACCATTGATTTACCACCACTGGTAAAATCAATATAGGATCATAAGGACCTTGGGCTACCATCGAATGGCCGGTGAGTCCTACCATACCTCATTACACATAGTGACGCTCATCATGATCTTTCACAATTCACGAAATATCTCATCCATCCCATCGATTGGGTTCTAATCAATCTGTCAATGTCAAAGATGATTCAAAGTCATTTGATCAGATCTCATTCATCAATAAATCAACTATCGGATTAATCAATTAGGCTCAATCCATTCTATCCATTCTTGGCCGTGATATTTCTCCTATCGACCTAATAGATTGGGCCTCACATATTCGCTAGTCCATCGGGTCTTCATTATCGGGTGTCGATATTATCGATCTACCACTTTATTATCTTTATTAAGTCCTTCTAAAGATATCGGACCCAATTAGTGGGTCAACCCATCATATATTTAAATAACTACATCTTTGACTTGTAATGATGAAAAGCATGACGGTTGACTAGAGAACCCGCCATGCATTAATGTGGATGGGATTATAACTACCACGGTGGGAATAAAGGACCAAAAAGCAAGTGGATAAACTATATGCGCCTTATGGAACCCATCGATCAAGGTGTGTCGTAATAGTGGGTGGCAACCGTAATCCGCAAAGAGAGTATAACTTAGCAAGGAAGTCTTCACAAAGAGGTACGCCTCATACACTTCTTCATTCATAATCACATATACATAAAGAATTATTTTTTCTCTTAAGACACTGTACATTATATTCTCCATTGCTTAACCTCAGAACACGATATCGACTCTCACGCCGAAGCTATCCCGACGACGGAACCGCCTGGCAAGCTTGTGGTGTTTATCATGTTTATCGCAAGGTGATCGTATGCCCACGGATCGGGACGCGGCGTAAGATCCCCGACGCTAACATCGGGCGCTAGAAGGAGGGCTTTTCTAGTGTTCTCGAGCTATCAATCACAATATTTCCAGCTTGTTCTACATCGGAAGTTATGGCACCAATCGTGGGGTTCTCGCTCGAGATCCCACCAAGAAAGTCCCAAGATGGTTGGTCTTTGCTGTCGATAAAGAGCAGGATCACGATCAAGGCAAGTAAAAGGCACCCCGCCCATAATTCTACCTCAAGTGGTCAGCCGATAAAGATGATGGTCAAGCAGTAGTAGATGAAGACCCCAAACCCATTTCTTTTGCTTCGATCAAGAGGGTAATCGCCCTATCGGGTCTTCGGATGATGGTCAAGCAGTAGTAGATGAAGACCCAACAAACCATTTCGCTTCGATCAAGAGGGTAATCGCCCTATTGGTCTTCGGGATGATGGTCGAAGCAGAGTAGATGAAGACCCAACAACCATTTCCTGTTTGACCGAAGAGGGTAATTTGCCCTAATTGGTCTTCGGGATCATGGTCGAAGCAGAGTAGATGAAGTCGCAATGCCCATTTTCTCGATCGATCAAGAGGGTATCCCGCCTCCATTTGCCGGATTATGGTCGAAAGAGATTAAGAGACCGATCTGTGGAGCCTCGCACCTTAGAATACAAATAAGGCATACCGCCTCGAGTATCCTCATCACCGTGATTTGAGAGTTTCACCAAGTATATCCGTAAATCACACTCCCCGAGAGTCCACCGGGGCACACCGCCTCTATAGATACTTTTCTTTCTGAGATGCCCGCCTAAGGTCAAGTGTGTTCAGATTTAGTACACAAATGCACCCATATTCCTAAGCATCCGAAGAGGATACCTCATCCTGTGGGGTTCTTGACTATGGCACAAACGGATGAGGGAGCAATTCAAGAATATATTCATCCGAGAATGCAAAAAGGTATCGCTTTGAAAGTGTTCTCGCCAAACGGAAGGACTCACCGCCATTCGATGGTAGCCTAAGGTCCTTATGATCCTATATTGATTTTACCTGTGGTGGTAAATCAATGGTCACTATGGTGTAAGGAGGTACGGTAGGACTCACGCCGGGCCATTCGATGGTAGCCCAAGGTCCTTATGATCCTATATCGATTTTACCGTGGTGGTAAATCAATGGTCACTATGGTGTAAGGAGGTACGGTAGGACTCACGGCCATTCGATGGTAGCCCAAGGTCCTTATGATCCTATATTGATTTTACTGTGGTGGTAAATCAATGGTCACTATTGATCCTTATATCTTGATCCTTATATCTTGATCCTTATATACTGTGTTCTACCCCGAGTGGTAAGCAAGATTTCGATGGTGCAAGGAGGATCATCCAAATTCACCTCACACATTAATCGATCTCACACTTCTAAACGATAAGTATACATTACTTTATTTTGTTCAAGTGTTGAGTTCAGCTTCATTCAATATTGTTCATTAAATTCTATCCATTAAATTCATTTCACTTCATTTCATAAATTAATCGTTATATCGCCTTTATCTAGTTCATGTCCTAAGTTAAGTTCATACAATTTAATTGATACTCAATTATTGACAAAAATGTTCATTCGTAAGTAATAAGGCATGAAGTCGATATTTTAAATATTAACTGCTCACAACAAGTTAGAATTTTTACGTAAAGTTCTACATGCCTAAAGATAAGGAGAGGTCATCCTCGTGCTTCTTCCTTGTCATCGTCACCATCTAAAAAGTCTAGAAGAGATGGATCTACCTGGCCCGAGCTTTTTCTTGCCTTTACTTGGCAGATTTCATACCCTTTGGCATATATATGGACGATCTTATTGTTCAAATTTCTATGATTTTTCAGATTCTACCAGATCTCCTTATTTAAAGTCTTCTTGGTCATGGGCGCATCCAAATCTCTAAGGTCCAAGCTCTTTGAGCTCTTCTTCGAGCTTCCCGACGACGTACCAGATGCTTTGATCCTTTAGCTCGACAGATCGGCATTTATATCGTTGATGACCAATGAGTGGCCTCGGTCGCTTTCAGCTTCTTCTTCGACCTTGTCGATATCCTTCCAAGGCATTCATTGTTGAGAAGAACAATGTCAAGGTTGATTCTTTCCTTTTGCCAAACATAAACTTCAGAATGGCTTTTTCCTTCAGATTCCTTCAGCATTCTCTTCAGATTATCTCCCAGATTATCTTCTGCATTCTCTTAAGATTATCTTCTAGATCCTTTTCGCTTTTTGTATTTGGGACGGAAACACACGAAGACAATGTTTACTTGCAGATGACTAATATTAATCGATCGCCAGTATTGATGGTCAAATCTCAACTTCCTTTAGTCCTGGTATATCACTCCTTCACCCATCGGGCCCATGATGGAATTATTGTCGAACCGATGATCATCGATGTCGCCACGCCTTCGCTGCCTAGATTCGTAAGAGAATGGTTTTGTATATAAGGTTTGGGTTGTTCGAGAGGCGGTGAAATATTTGTTGTTGATGTTCTATCGAGCGGGCTCTTTAAATGGACTTCCAATCTTAATTTATGTTGCCATTTAATGTTCAATTGATGGGCTTTGAAGTCGTATTTTGGGCCTTCATTGGTCTTATATTAATTCCTTTTGTCCCTAACCGATGTTATTTATAGTTTCCTATTAAACCTCCCGCTTAATAGAAAACTAGGGGCAAATGTTGGTCGTGATATTTCTCCTATCGACCGAATGGATTGGGCCTACATATTCGCTAGTCCATCGGGTCTTCATTATTGGGTGTCGACATTATCGATCTAGTCACTTTATTATCTTTATTAAGTCCTTCTAAGATTTCGGACCCAATCGGTGGGTCCACCCATCATATATTTAAATATCTACATCTTTGACTTGTAATGATGAAAAACATGACGGCCGACTAGAGAACCCGCCATGCATTAATGTGGATGGGATTATAACCTACGGCTAGGGAAAAAAGGAGTGAAAAAGCAATGGATAAACTATATGCAGAGGGTGGAACCCATCGATCAAGGGGGTGTGTCGTAATAAAGGTGGCAATCGTAATCCAAAAAAGAGAGTATAACTTAGCAAGGAAGTCTTCACAAAGAGGTACGCCTCATACACTTCTTCATTCATAATCACATATACACAAAGAATTATTTTTTCTCTCAAGACACTAGACATTATATTCCTCCATTGTTTAACCTTGTGAACACGATATCGATTCTCACGCCCGAAGCTATCCCCGATGGAACCGCCGTCAAGCTTGTGGTGTTTATCGTGTTTACTGTGCAGGATCAGGGCGTCTTACGTGATTGGGACGTGGCAGAAGATCCTGGCGTTAACAATCACGATGAGTGTCGTTATTGTGTTATTTGAGTCTTTCTATATGTGACTGATAAATTTATATATTGCATAATTCCAATTGAAAACAGTTTATGGAAACCCCAAAATTTTGTCCTAATCCTATCTTCTCGGAGATAATAGAGCACTCGTTTTGACAGTTGTGATTGTGTTTTTTAATAATTAAATTGTCGGGCGTGAAATACTATCTTTTAAGAGAGAAAATTCTTTGCCGAAAGCAATAAATATCGATATATAAGAGAATTAAGAATGACCCTACTTCATTTATTATTTTATCACTTAAAATTTTACATAAGATGCAATCTAATTTTGTTATAAATTTATCGAGATATAAACCATTTTTGCTTATTTTATATGTTTTTTTATGTTGGTACCATGACCAACACATTTTATTCCTGGGCGGTTGGATAAGTTATGAGATATGTATAATATATTAATTGTTCGAGAGCATTTTACCGACCCCCAAGTGGGCCGAAAGCCTGACACGGGAAGGGGTTCGTGAGCCCATTGGGCCGAAGCCTATGGGAGAGTTGATGGTGTTCAGGTTCGGCATCCGAGTCCTTTGGGCCCGAGCCTTACCTCGGTGGAAGATGTTCGGGGTCGGGTCTTCGAGTCCTTTGGGCCGAGGCCCAGACCTGATAAGGGAGTTCGGTTGGGTTGGGCATTGCGATTGGGACTTCTCACATTGAGCCCTCGAGACCTAATCATAGTTGAATAAGGTAACTCTAAAGGTAGTGATTGGATTGGATTCCACTTGCACCTTTTAAGGAGATTGTGTTGGACCCAAGTTATGGTAACTACCATGACTAGGAGTCCTAATCTGACTCGGAGAAGGATTTTAAAGGTGGTGAGTACTATAAATACAAGGCCAATGTTACAATTAAGAGGTAATACCTACTTTTGAGCACTAAACATTTAGTCTCCATTGTTAAACCTTGTGAACGGCCTGTACTTATTCTCACACCGGAGCTATCCCCCGGCGGCACAAGCCGTCAAGCTTCTGTGTGATCTGTTATTGTCTTTGGTTCTAGCGTGGATTCGTCAGAATTGACGCTACGGTTAAACTTCAAGCGTTAACATTGGCGCTAGAAGGAGGGCTTTAGTGCTTAATCAATCATGACCCAATTTTTTTTTCAGAAGAGGCTATGGCGAAAGGTGGAGAACGATGCTTCTAACCAGGAAAAGGAAAAAACACACCAGTCCACCCAGGTGAGAGGGTCGGTCAAGGATAGACTGGGTTCCAGAATCTAGGGAGATCAGGAGGAACCGACTACTTCCCTCCGGCGAAGAATTTTCCATGATAGCCAGCGTACTCCTAACCAGGTTAGTCGGGCAGATGAGAATCACTCTCGGGTGCTTGAGGTGCATGGAAAAGGTTGAGGTGAAGGCAGCCGGGATCAGAGGGAGTTTATCTTGTAGAAGAAGATGCAACAGAATAAAGACGCCATGCTGGCCCTATGCCTTCAGCAGGAGGAGCTCGAACAACAGATGGTAAAGATGGCTGGAGAACAGGAAGTGTCCTCCAAACGGCGCAGACATCGAAGCCGATCCCGATCACCCCGACGGGGAGAGGCTGGAAGGGAAAAGAGTAGACACCGCAGTCGTTCTCGGGAAGGCCGAAGTAGAATGAGGAGCCGTTCGCCAGATCTAAGTGCGAATCATCCGGGCAGATCGGGACATATGAGGAGGGACGCGACTCCTGAACATAGGAGGGACAAACCTTGATCGTCCCCCCCGTAAAGAAGAGTCTGACCCCCTCGCTCGAAGGGTGGCAGAAATGGAAAAATTGCTGTTAGCAAAGAACTCGATGGGGGTACCTTCGGCTTGCATAGGGTCGCCCTTCTCTCCCGAAATCAACAACGTGACGGCCGACCCCAAAAAGAAGATGCCCCCGATGGAGGCCTATGATGGGCTGGGGGATCCATATGACCACTCAGATGGGTACGATAGGCTGATGACATACTACGGGTATTCAGATGCTGCCAAATGTAATATGTTCGCGACCACTCTCAAGAAAAGCGCCCGAGAATGGATGGGGACCTTGGCGGCGGGGTCAATCAATTCCTGGAGTGATCTTCGGGAAAAGTTCCATTCTTGGTTCGGGAGTAACAAAAGGAGAGGAAAGATCACAGCGTCCCTCATGCAGGTCAGATAGAAATCGGATGAAAGCCTAGGCCAGTACGTCAAAAGGATCCGAGGGGCTGTGGGGTTGGTAGCAGAGTTGAACTCCAGGCAAGCCCTGGGATTTTTCACTACTGGCCTGGACATCGGGAAGTCGAAGAAGTTGATGAAGGATCTAGTGATCAACCCTTTAGCAGATTTGACAGAGGCCTTCCACCGAGTTGAGGGTCATATAGCAATTGAAGAGGCAATGGGGAACTTCAAACCGCACTCCCAATCTTATGAGAAGTCCAGGGATCGGGATAAACAGAGTTATCAAAAGCCAGACAATTAGGGGATGTCAGATAACTATGGTAAGAAAAGCTATAATGGGGGAGGTTTGGGTAGTGGACGACCACCTTTTCCAAAAAAATGTCAACAAAGTCTACACCGCACTCAATATGGACCGGGCTAAAATACTGGAGGAGATGCAGAACAAGCCTTTTTTCGAGCCATGCCAAGCGATCCGGAAGCCTGGGAAGAGAGGTCGGGACAAATATTGTGCATACCATCAAAGTCGGGGACATACAACGGAGATCTGCAATGATCTAAAAGACTTGATAGAAAAGAATGTCCAGAATGGACAACTGGTGCAGTATGTGGTCGGCCGGGAAGGTTCAGATGCACCCCGAGAGGAAAATAGGGAGCCAACCTGGGAAACACAGCCGCAACCGCGCCCACAAGCCCGAGGGGTGATCGATGTGATTTCAGGCGGGTCGGTAGGACGTGTAACTGGAAGAAAGAGGAGTGGACATCTCGAGGCTGTATTATCGGTAGCAATTTCATCACCCAGAAAGGATAGGGCCTATTCAGGAGTATCCATCTCATTTTCGGATGAAGACTATCCTACCGACCACATCGAACCACATGACGGGGCACTGGTAATAACGGCACAGGTCGAGCCAGTAGACATGAAAAGGATGATGATCGATAACGGGTCCTCGGTCGACATACTCTACACGCACGCCTATCAGAGGATAGATCTGGAAGGAAAAAAGATGGAGTTGGGAGGAGAGGGTCCATTGTACAGTTTCAGTGGCGACCCGGTGCATGTGACAGGAACGATAGAGTTACCAGTCAGGTTCTGTACGGCCCCTCAACATTCAGAAGTCCTAGGTCAGATTCTTTGTGGTACAGGTGGACTCGGCATACAACGCCATCTTGGGGAGACCAACATTAGCAGCATTGCAAGCAGTGACGTCTATACCACACTTCAAAATCAGGTTTTCGACACCTAACGGGATTGGGGGGGTAAAAGGGGATCTTGATATTGCCCGATGGTGTTATCGGAATACCTTGATTTCCTCAGGGGTTGGGGTCAGCAAATAGAAACAGAAGATGGCCATCGAGATCAAGCCATTCACCGAGAGTAGTACTGAACCGATGGCACTGCCGACAGAAGAGACAGAAGATGTGGAGTTGATACCGGGGAACACAGAAAAACTGATCAAGATCGGGGTATGACTAAAAGAACCGCTGCGGACAGGACTGGTGGAACTGCTTCGGGTGTATGCCAACATCTTTGCTTGGGAGCCTAGTGACATGCCAGGGGTAAGTGAGTCGGTAGCGCTACACAGGCTGCATACAAACCCGAAGAGAAAGCCAGTAATACAAAAAAGAAGGATTTTTGCCCCGGAAAGGCAGAGGATCATAGATGAAGAGAACGCTAAACTAATGGAGGCAAGATTCATTTTCGAGATCAACTACCTCGAATGGCTGGCGAATGTGGTATTGGTAAGCAAAATGGGAAATGGAGGTTGTGCATCGACTACACAGATCTTAATAAGGCATGCCCAAAAGATTTCTATCCTCTACCCAACATAGATCAACTGATTGATGCCACTTCGGGGTATGACATGTTAAGTTTCATGGACGCTTTCTCGGGATATCACCAAATTTCGATGAACAAGGATGACATCCCGAAGACAAGCTTCATCACTCATCGGGCCATATATGCGTATCGGAAGATGACCTTCGGATTGCTAAACGCGGGGAAAACTTATCAACGGATGATGAACTTTGTATTCAGAAAGTAGCTGGGCCGAAGTATGGAAGTGTACGTGGACGACATGATCGTAAAAAGCATGTCAGTCCGGGATCATATGGAAGATCTAGAAGATTGCTTCGAAACAGTAAGGAAACACAAACTGAGACTGAACCCGACCAAATGTACCTTCGGCTTGGGTTCAGGAAAGTTTCTGGGATATTTGGTCAGCAAAAGGGGAATCGAAGCCAACCCAGAGAAAATTGCGGCGATCTTAGACATGAAATCTCCGAAGACATTTAAAGATGTGCAGAGGTTGACGGGCCGGATAGCTGCCCTTCGGAGATTCATGTTGAGATCAGCCGAAAGATGTTTGCCCTTCTTTGACACTCTCAAGGGGCCGAAGAATGAGAAGAGTTTCCAATGGACATCGAAATACGAAGACGTGTTCCAAGGGATCAAAAATTATTTGTCTTCGACACCATTACTGATGAAACTGATCCCTTCGGAGCCTTTATACTTATACTTGGCTGCAAGCCCGATGGCAGTAGGGGCGGCATTGGTGAGAGACAAAGGAGGAAAATAGTTCCCGGTATACTACGTCGGCCATGTCCTTCGAGATGCAGAAACAAGATATCCGAACCTGGAGAAATTTGCGTATGCCTTAATCATTGCAAGTAGGAAGCTTCGGCATTATTTCCAAGGTCGGATGGTGGTGGTATACACGGATCAGCCGTTAAAGAAGATATTGCATAAGCTGGATGTGTCGGGTCGGTTAGCAGTATGGGCGATGGAGCTAACGTAGTTGCTATAGAGTATCATCCCCGAACAACAATTAAGGGTCAGGCATTGGCAGACTTCATCAGGGAATGCTCTTTCACAGAACCAGACGTGAATACAGTGACCGAAACTCAACAAGGGCCGACCGCGTGGACTTTATACGTGGATGGATCATCGATGTCGGACGTCAGTGGGGCAGGGGTCATTCTGACAAGTCCTGAAGGGTTCAAAGTCCAACAGGCGATACGATTTCAGTTCAAGGCCACGAACAACGAAGCAGAGTACGAGGCCATCCTAGCAGGGATACGGTTGGCCCGAAGCTTGGAAGTGCAGAAGTTGGTCATCTATGGTGATTCGCAGCTGGTGGTCAAGCAGCTATCGGGGGAGTATGAGGCTCGGGGGGCAAGAATGACAAAATATCTAGCCGAGGTGAAAGATAAGCTTACGTACTTCACGACACACAACTGTCAGGGGGTGGATTGGTTAGATAATACAGTAGCAGATGCCCTAGCCAGGTTGGCAACTACCGAACAAAGCTCCTTCAACGGGTCGGTATACCTAGTGGTTCTAGAACGACCAAGTGTTTCAAAGACAGATGTGCTAGCTTTGGATCGCCTCGACTGCTGGCTCACACCGTATATGACGTACCTGGCAGATGGGGTTCTACCTTCAAACCGAATCCTTGCAAGAAAAATCAAGCATCGGAGCTCAAATTTCATTCTCATTGACGGGGATCTGTACCGAAGGGCTTTCAGTTCCCCCTTACTCAAATGTTTAACTCCGTCAGAAGCCGACTATATACTTCGGAAAGTACATGAAGGGATCTGTGGGGATCACATGGGGGCCAAGTCACTGGCACATAAGATTCTAAGGCAGAGGTATTATTGGCCGACTATCTACACGGAGGCCAAGGAATTCGTCAGAAGGTGTCCCAAGTGTCAGCTGAACAGCACCATCCCACATCAGCCTCCCGAAGAGTTGTATTCAGTCCTATCTCCGATTCATTTTGCTGTATGGGGAATCGACATCCTAGGTCCCCTGCCAAAGGCCAAGGGACAAGTTAGTTTTGTGATCGTAGCTATCGATTATATGACAAAGTGGGTCGAAGCCAAACCTCTTCAGAAGATCACCGAACAGGAATGCCTAAAATTTTTCAAAGAAGGAGTGGTGTATCGTTTCGGTATCCCAATGGTAGTGGTCTCTGATAATGGTAGACAATTTGTGGGGTCTAAGTTTGAAGGTTTTCTGAAAGAGTTGGGAATTTAGCATCGCAAGAATTCAGTCACTCACCCTCAGTCGAATGGTCAAGTAGAAGTGACCAACCGAAACGGGATCAAAAGAAGGTTGGATGAGTTAAAGGGTTGGTGGCCCGAAGAGCTGCTTAGTGTTTTATGGGCATATTGGACTACTCCGAGGACTACAACTGGGGACTCCCCATTCCGACTGACATACAGGACTGATGCACTCATACCAGTTGAGATCGGGTCCCCTACTCTTCGAGTCAGTCAGTACAAAGAACTAGACAATGATGAAGGTTTGAAAATGAATTTAGATCTGATAGAAGAGGTCCGGGACTCAGCGATGATGAGGTTGGCTATCTACCAGTAGAGAACAGCCTGACACTACAATCAGAAGGTGAAGCTGAGGAGATTTGAAGTTGGAGACTTGGTCCTCCGGGAGTCGGAGGCATCAACCCCTCAGAACACTGACAAGCTGATGCCTAACTGGGAGGGGCCCTATGAAGTAGTAGAGGTGCCGAAGCCAAGTACATACCGGCTTCGAGCAATGAATGGTTCAGAAGTAAAGAATACGTGGCATGCTGGAAAACTTAAATTTTTTTTACCAGTAATAGTTATGTCATTCTTTTCTTTATTCATGTAACCACTTCAGTTTTTAATGAAATAAATGAAAGTTTTCTGTGGAAATGTTTAACTTCATCTATATTCATACGGTTTTCAGTGTCCGATCAGACAAACATCGGGCTTAAACCGATCAGAAAGTCGAAGACAACGAATCGACGGCAGATAGTCGCGGGTATAAGCGATCGAGACTTCAATTCGAATCGATAAGCTTTAGCGTATTATCCGATCACAAGGTTCGAAAAGACACCACTGATCAAGATAAGTCACGAGTATAACTGACTACAAAAATTTATAAACAAAGATACTCTATTTCATTCATACTTTGAAATTTTTACAAAACACGGTCGCTTACGATTCGGGTGAAGCACAAATAAAAAGGAAAATGGAAGAAGTACAAAAAATTTACAAGTCCTAATAAGAGCTATTCAGGAGGAGGGTCATCCTCGGCTTCGGATTCTTCGTCAGAGGAGTCAAGGATGGAGGCATCAAGCCCATCAGCAGTCAGTTTGGCCCGAGCCTTTTCACGATAAGCTTCATACCCATCACCAAACTGGGCCATGACCTTATCATTCAAGGCATCTGACTCTTCGTATTTGGCAATAGCTTGCTGCTGGGCCTCGGCAATCTTTTCAGGAAAAGCATTGACGATAGCCGTCAAAGTGTTGTTCGCCCCGATCACCTGCATCATCTTGTCATGCATCTCGGAGAACTTCTCAGTGATGGCTTCAACAGCTCTCTCCCGATCCTTGACTTCCCTAGATAGGCGATCCCTCTCCTCCAGAAGTCTCTTAGAATGACTCTCGAGGCCGACGAACTCCTGCTAAAGCAATAAATATTTCTTTTTGAGCTCCTCAGCATGGCGTTCAGCCCTGGTCTCCTTGTTTCAGGTCTCCGCATGGAGATCCCGTTCCTTCTTCAGGTCTGAGCGCAGACCCCCAACCTCAGCCTCGAGCAGTTGTACATCCGCCCTCAGCTGAACTTCCTTCTTTGTGGTTCGGGCGAGAGGTGGGATGGCTCGGGCAAGAATGGCATTGGCCTACAACAAACACATACATCAGTTATCGGAGTAAGAGCACAAGTTTACAACAAGAAGATAAAATAATCTTTGAATTACCTGGCACTGAGCCCGGATGTAGGCCACCAGATACTCTTCGAAAGAGAATCCCTTGAACCGTTAGTCATCGCCCGGAAGTTTGAAGTGATCGAATAGGGTGAAGGGAAACACTTCCGAAGGACCCTTCGGCCAACAGGTGGTTGGCGACCCATGAGAAGAGCTCGGTTTGGAAGAAGGTGTGGAGGTGGCGACAGGATCAGCCACAATGACTAGTTGTTGGGGATGTTGTTGCTCAGGGTCTTCATTGAGTCGGGGCTTCTTGGGTCGGGGTTCCAGAGGAACCTCTTCAGTGTCCTCTGAATCCTCGATCACAGCGACTTGAGTAGGGTATGGAGGAGTCGGCTTCGGCACAGTTTTGGAAGTGGCCTTGGCAAGGACTTTGGGGAGGGTCTTTGAAGACTTCTTGATCTTCTTTAACAAAGCCATCCTCTCAGTTCTGCTCATCTTTAGGGCAACCTTGGTAGACGGTTGGTAGACAGAGCAATGAAGGAGGTGGGTCTGATGTCGAGCTTGGCCGAGAGCTCCATGATCAAAGACGGTCTCTTCCTCAGCCTCATCATTGTAGAGGGGGAGCCGGATGGGTCCGGTAGTAAGCGGTACTAGAGAGGCATCTGCCCCCTCAGGCTTAAAAATTATTACTACACAAAAGAAAACGAGTTAGAAAAAGGAGTGAAGTTAAAAGATTTCAGAAAAAGGAGCTTCGGGATGATATACTTACACCCGTGTCGGTATAGCCAGACTAAGTTTGTCAGAACTCCCAAACTCCATTCGATCTTACTCCACTTCTTGTAGAATGATTTGGCGTCGGCCCGATCCTTAGGGAACTTAGACACCTTAGCGATAGAATCATCTGGATGTGCCCTGAAAGTAGTATGCACACAAGCCAATCATGTTTGATGATAAAGCATATACTTTGTAACAATCTTATTCATTTATTAATAAAAAGTATTAATTATTTAAAGGCTTTTAATTATCTACATGATGTTGTTTTATAATATGTGATAAACCCATAGTTTTAAGCAATGCTTTTAGAATAAGGATGATGATCATTCTAATGAGATCTAAATTCTTAGAAAGCTTAAAACTAAAATAGTTCCCAATCATTGGATTACTAAATTGGGGATTAGTGAATCCGGATAGATTGGTACATACGTTGCTTGCTCATTGGATGAGGATGATTGATCTCATGATCATTTGTGTGGAGACACTAAAAACAAGTATGTAGGTGTTTATTAGAGAATAAGTTCATCGAACATTGGCTCGCTAAGGAATACCGGATGGAGTTTTACTTGCTTTTCGTTAATAGGAATTCTGTAGTGATAGTAGTACAAGTGATCCTTGGACTTGAGATCATCATAGTATCTTGTGTATGATGAGTTATACTTTGACTTATTCCTTAAGACCCTTAGGGTATATCAAAGGTATGCTTGGGTATAATAAGTTGTACATGGAGATAATGTATGATCAATAAAGAATCTACCACTTCTAATAAAAGAAGAGAAATGTCCTATGTGATTCGATAAATGACAACCCAACCCAAGAGTCCTTGGTTAAGGCGTAATGAAATTAGAAAGGAGTTTCTAATTTGCATTATTTGGAGTTGTGCATTCAAGAGTCGAAATACATATAATTAAATAAAATAAGACTTGACAAGTAATTCCATGTCTTATATTTAATTGGGACATTGTATGGTGGAAGGATCGAATCAATTATAAGAACTATTTACTTAAAGGTTCTTTAATGATTAATGTTAAAATCTATATTATCACGAAAAAGTCGTTGATCGCTAGGGGAGGCTTATCCCTATTGTAGAATAAATATTATTTATTTAAATAAATTAATTGTTTAATTTATTTATTTAAATAAGATTAGAATTGTTCTAATTGATTTATTCACAACCGGTTTAATATGGAGAACCTAAAGGGTCACACCATAAAAGGAAAGTGACTCTCAACATTTTTCAACATGATAAGCAAATCAGCGAGGCTGATATCTAGCTTGTTTATATGAAAAATTCACAACAATTGTGAAAGGAGTCCGGGAGTGAGTGCAAGATCAAATCTTGGCTCAACTCTCCATCCATGACAAAACCAGTTGTCCTAATTGATCAATCAAATTGATTATGTTAAGAACTTTTTGTCTGTATTATAGTGCCATTGGCCATTCTTGATCGGAAGAGCTCCTTAGATATCTGATATCTATCAGTCCTACTTTCCTCACCATCAACTACTTGATGTGCAGGAATATAGTAGAAGCATCCATAGTTTCATCGACGACGAAGCTCGTTCTTTCGTGGATGCGAGCATGATGCATCGAATAATCAGGTGGCATCATCTTGCCACTTACTAAAAGTAGCAATCTCTTCCTTAGAGGCATTGTCTGCAACCATTGCAGGGATAGGCGTATTAAGGACATAAGATAGCTTTTCAGCTATGAGAACTATTCTCAAATTCCTTAACCAATCCGTTTAATTCGGTTTGGTTAATTTAGCATTTAATATGCTTCGCAGTGATAGTAATTTTAGACATTGTAAAATTCTGTAAATGAATTTGTAATTAACAACATTTTAACATACATTCTTTTATTAATTACCAAAATAAATTAGGTCTTGTTTTAAATTGGTATCTCCTACTATTTTCTTCAAACTATATTACCTCACTTATATAGTTAAGCAAAATCTAATTAAAGATTTGCTAGTGAGAATAAGGATCCCATTTCAAATGTATATAGCATTGTGGTGACACAACAAACTATATATAAATAAATAGGTAGACAACTTTTGTCAATTACATCAACTATGCAACTCCTTTTCTTTTGCCTCTTAGATTATTTTGATCAAGTGGTGGCACATCCGAATCAAAATTATCGAAGTTAAGTCCAACCTAGCACTCCATATATTCAAAAAGAAAAATATCATCCTTGTGGTGACACAACAAAACAATATTGTTCAATTTTCTTTATAAGCATCAAATGTGATAAATTAACATCTTAAATACTTAATACTTGCCTTTGTGGTGACACAACAAACTCATATTAAATATTTAATACTCTATTAATTTTATCATGCTAGAAAGCTTGACGCTCGATATTCCAAATATCTTTGAACGCTTAGGACTTAATATAAAAATTTGAGGGGTTTGTTATTAATTTGTCTCATCTTGTTTAGTGGCGCATTTACATATATATATATAAAATACGCGTTATATTAATTAACATGCAAGCATGTTTGCATAATATATAATATATATAGTATAAGCATGCACACATAGAATACTATATTCTACTTGGATTGATTATGGACTTTTATTCTAGTTTGGTTCACTAGAGAGCCACCAAGTGAACCAAAAGGTCAAACCCTAGGGGTGCAAGAATTAATATTTAAATATAACTATTACATTTAAACTTAGGGCTCCATTACAAACGGGTCTTCAAGTGCTCCTTGCTTCCTCGATCTCCAATTTTTCAAAATAATTCTAATTATTCCTATTACAAAACTATTTTAAAATAAATAGAAACCTTGATCGCTATCGAGGGAAGTACATAGGAGGAGATAGAATTTACATTAAGAAAAATTAGAGAAGACGAGGTACGCATGAATTCCCATTTAATAAAACCCATACATTCATGCATCCAACTAAAATAAAATCCAATCGCATTGGTCAATAGTCCATAATCAATCCCATTTATTATCATACACACATCACCATATGCATCAATAAATAACATTCATCTCATGAATAATAAACATTTAATATATATATTGATATCATTTAATGGGCAAATTTAGTTACTATAAAATCTATTTTGAATTAAAATAAACTCTTTTATTTTAATCCAAATTTAAATCAAAATAAAACTATTTTATTTTAATTTATCTAATTTTGAATAAAATAAACTATTTTATTTTAATCAAAATCTTTAATCAAAATAAACTCCTTTATTTTAATTAATTATGGAATCCAATTCCATATATAAAAAATCTTTAATTAAAATAAACTCTTTATTTTAATTAATTATGGAATCCAATTCCATGAAAAAAAATCTTTTATTAAAGGAAACACGGATATTCTTTTCCTATTCACAAATAAACTCCTTTATTTTGAATAATATGAAATCTTATTCCATATTTAAATAAACTCTTTTATTTAAGGAAATTAGGATTCTCTTTCCTATTCACAAATAAACTCTTTTATTTTTGAATAATATGAAATCTTATTTCATATCTAAACAAATTCCTTTATTTAAGGAAAGATGGATTTACTTCCCTATTCACAAATAAACTCCTTTATTTTAGAAAAATAAAATCCAATTTCAACTCAATTAGTTATCATGGAATCTAATTCCAACTCTAATTAGTTAAGATGAAATTTAATTTTAAAATTAAAATAAATCTTTTTATTTTAATATTAAAATAAACCTTTTATTTTAAGATTAAAATAAACTTTTATTTTAAAATTAAAATTATTAAGAATATAATATATATATATATATAGAATATATATATATATATATATATATATATATATATATATATATAAAAGATATCAAACCAAGCACTATGCTACCTTTTTTTTTTTTTTTTTTAAACATGGTCATGATTACTTTAATCATTAAATGCTAATGATTACTATAATCATTACAAGCTAATGATTATTGTAATCATTAAGGGTTTTTTTTTTTTTATATAACATGGTCATGATTACTTTAATCATTACATGCTAATGATTACTATAATCATTACAAGCTAATGATTATTGTAATCATTAAGGGTTTTTTATTTTTATATAATACATGGTCATGATTACTTTAATCATTACATGCTAATGATTACTATAATCATTATAAGCTAATGATTATTGTAATCATTAAGGTTTATATCATATATATAAATTTTGTTAAAAAAATTTCCTGTTGCCTTAAAAAAAAAAATCACACTGCCTCCGTGATTCTGACTTTGTAGCTTCCTGATTTGGCGTGACTCACGGATAAAAAAAAAATAAAAAGCAGTTTTTTTTTTTTTTTTTTTTTAAATAAATTTTATACAACAAATTATGCTCAATTAAATTGTTCTAAACACATATCAATATACAAATTAAATCTAAACAATTAATAATTTGCATAAAGGTTTGGCTCTGATGCCACTGTTGGGTTTGTAATATTCATGTGCGCAATCAAATTGCATAAAAGTGCGGAAACGTGTAAAATCAGAGTTTAAAATTTTTTACAAACCATATACCCGGATCACCCTTTATGCACAATTATTAATTAAACGAAAAGATAAAGAATAAAATCATACCCTCTAAGATCGAGCTTCCTCAGGTACAAGTTCACCTCCAATCCTTTTCGCGTTCAACTTGAATCCACCGGGTTTGGTTCCTTCCTTTGATCAACGTTAGCCACCCAAGTATTTGGCCTCTAGAGGTGATCCACCAAGGAAGGATAATTTTCAAGAAGAAGGGGTATTGGCTCAACCCTAGTTTTCTATCTCTATAGAAAAGGCGATTCTCCAACAAATTGGAATTATGTCGTTGTTGAAAAAAGTCAACAACCCCTTACCCATAATAAGACTCCTCTTATTTATAGATGTGGGCAACCCACCTTAACAATTAAGGAATTGGATTTTATTTAATTAATTAAATTCTTTTAATTAATTAAGCTCCCTAATCTTATTAGGAATAATTAATTAAACTCCTTTAACTAATTTTCCTCCTAATCCTATTAGGAATAAATGAGAGTACTTATATTAAATTAATTCCTAAACTCTTTTAGAAATTAAAATAATAATAATTGTAATAATATTAATAAGACTCCTCTTATTAATTTATATTTAATATTTCTAAAATATTAAATAATAATATTAAGCTATTTAATTTATTCTATCACCATAGATTAAATTAAATATACTTAATATATTATTACGATTATGCCATTAACTTCTTAAATAATTATTCTTCCTTTTATGGTGTGACCCTTTAGGTTCTCCATATTAAACCAGGTTGTGAATAAATCAATTAGAACAATTCTAATCTTATTTAAATAAATAAATTAAACAATTAATTTATTTAAATAAATAATATTTATTCTACATAGGGATAAGCCTCCCTAGCGATCAACGACTTTCCAAATAATATAGATTTCAACATTAATCATAAAAGAACCTTTGAGTAAATAGTTACCGCATAATTCAATCCTTCCACCATAAAATGTCCCAATTAAATATAAGACATGGAATTACCGTCAAGTCTTATTTTATTTAATTATATGTATTTCGATCCTTAAACGCATTAACTCCGATAATGCAAATTAGAAACTCCTTTCTAATTTCATTCGCGCTTTCGCCAAGGACTCATCGGGTTGTCATTTATCGAATCACATAGGACATTTCTCTTCTTTTATTAGAAGTGGTAGATTCTTTATTGATCATACATTATCTCCATGTACAACTTATTATACCCAAGCATATCCTTTGATATACCCTAAGGGTCTTAAGGAATAAGTCAAAGTATAACTCATCATACACAAGATACTATGATGATCTCAAGTCCAAGGATCACTCAGACTACTATCACTACAGAATTCCTATTGACAGCAAGTAAAACTCCATTAGGTATTCCTTAGCGAGCCAACGCTCAAATGAACTTATTCTCTAATAAGCACCTACATACTTGCTTTCGTGTTCCACACAAATGATCATGAGATCAATCATCCTCATCCAATGAGCAAGCAACGATGTACCAATCTATCCGGATTCACTAATCCCCAATTTAGTAATCCAATGATTGGGAACTATTTTAGTTTTAAGCTTTCTAAGAATTTAGATCTCATTAGAATGATCATCATCATTATTCTAAAAGCATTGCTTAAAACTATGGGTTTATCACATATTATAAAACAGCATCATGTAGATAATTAAAAGCCTTTAATAAATTAATACTTTTTATTAATAAATGAATAAGATTGTTACAAAGTATATGCTTTATCATCAAACATGATTGGCTTGTGTGCATACTACTTTCAATGATCCAGTTACATACGATGAGGTAAGTGTTGTAGACACTCAGAGAAATGGATTCAAGCAAGTTTCTCAAATATGGAACATTCGTCTTGATGAGGCAATCAAAAGAGTTTGATTTTATCAAAAATAAGA
The DNA here is from genome assembly GCA_020205615.1 of Panax quinquefolius. Taxonomy (NCBI): domain Eukaryota; kingdom Viridiplantae; phylum Streptophyta; class Magnoliopsida; order Apiales; family Araliaceae; genus Panax; species Panax quinquefolius. The sequence goes on along the minus strand of CM035163.1, from coordinate 104,051,831 downwards.
ATGAACCTAGTGTGTACAAAAGGGTCAGTGGGAGCATCGTGACATTCCTAGTACTATATGTTGATATACTACGGATAAGGAATGACATACCAATTCTACAATCAGTAAAGATAAAGTTGTCTAAACATTCCTCCATGAATGATTTGGGAAGAGTATCATTATTGGGGATGCAAATCTATATAGATAGATTTAAAAGGATGCTCAACTTAACCTAAAGAACGTATATTCATTTGATGCTAAAGTCGTTTATCATGGCAAACTCCAAGAGATGTCTCATGTAGATGAGCTATGGAGTGTATTTCTCTTAATAGTCCCCACAGACTCCTGAAAAGAGAGGTCGCATGAGTGACAATCATGCATGCAATGAAATATACGAGACCTGATGTTGATCAGTTATATTCTGGAGAAGTTCACAGGTGAGTCGTTGAAAACATCTTAAAGTTCTTAACCAAAGACTAAGGATGTGATCATACATGGTGGGTCCGAATTAAAACTAGAGGGCTTAATGACTCAAGTTTTTCAAATGCACTCAAGACGACGAGAAAATCCACTTTAAGGTAAAGTGTTACCTTGAACGGTGGTGTAGTGAATTGGAAAGGTTCCAAACAGCAAAGAGTTGCTGGTTTAGTGATAAAGACAAAGTAAATAGCTATAAATGAAGCTGCAAGTTGATTGTTTGGATTAAAAGTTCATTACAGAACTAGGAATAGTTCCTAAGTCTCATCTTGGATCTAAACATGTGTTGTGGCACTTTCATTTGATTATTATAATCATTAAAAGATTGGAAATCACTATAGAGATAGTGGACTCTCATGAACAACATTACATATCCATTAACTAAAGCTTATCCAACAGCAGGATAATCGTCACTTAGAAAAGATAAGTATAAGATACAATGACGATTGGGTTTAGTGCAAGTGGGAGATTGAAAGTAGTATGCACACAAGCCAATCATGTTTGATGATAAAGCATATACTTTGTAACAATCTTATTCATTTATTAATAAAAAGTATTAATTTATTAAAGACTTTTAATTATCTACATGTTGCTGTTTTATAATATGTGATAAACCCATAGTTTTAAGCAATGCTTTTAGAATAATGATGATGATCATTCTAATGAGATCTAAATTCTTAGAAAGCTTAAAACTAAAATAGTTCCCAATCATTGGATTACTAAATTGGGGATTAGTGAATCCGGATAGATTGGTACATACGTTGCTTGCTCATTGGATGAGGATGATTGATCTCATGATCATTTGTGTGGAGACACTAAAGCAAGTATGTAGGTGCTTATTAGAGAATAAGTTCATCGAACGTGGCTCGCTAAGGAATACCGATGGAGTTTTACTTGCTGTCGATAGGAATTTCTGTAGTGATAGTAGTACAAGTGATCCTTGGACTTGAGATCATCATAGTATCTTGTGTATGATGAGTTATACTTTGACTTATTCCTTAAGACCCTTAGGGTATATCAAAGGGTATGCTTGGGTATAATAAGTTGTACATGGAGATAATGTATGATCAATAAAGAATCTACCACTTCTAATAAAAGAAGAGAAATGTCCTATGTGATTCGATAAATGACAACCCAAAGAGTCCTTGGTTAATGCGTAATGAAATTAGAAAGGAGTTTCTAATTTGCATTATTTGGAGTTGTGCATTTAAGAGTCGAAATACATATAATTAAATAAAATAAGACTTGACAAGTAATTCCAATGCCTTATATTTAATTGGGACATCAGTATAGTGGAAGGATTGAATTGTGCGGTAACTATTTACTCAAAGGTTCTTTAATGATTAATGTTGAAATCTATATTATCCGGAAAGTCATTGATCGCTAGGGGAGGCTTATCCCTATTGTAGAATAAATATTATTTATTTAAATAAATTAATTGTTTAATTTATTTATTTAAATAAGATTAGAATTGTTCTAATTGATTTATTCACAATAGGTTTAATATGGAGAACCTAAAGGGTCACACCATAAAAGGAAGACTAATTATTTAAGAAGTTAATGGCATAATCGTAATAATATGTTAAGTATATTTAATTTAATCTATGGTGATAGAATAAATTAAATAGCTTAATATTTATTATTTAATATTTTAGAAATATTAAATATAAATTAATAAGAGGAGTCTTATTAATATTATTACAATTATTATTATTTTAATTTCTAAAAGAGTTTAGAAATTAATTTAATATAAGTACTCTCATTTATTCCTAATAGGATTAGGAGGAAAATTAGTTAAAGGAGTTTAATTAATTATCCCTAATAAGATTAGGAGGTTAATTAATGAAAAGAATTTAATTAATTAAAACAAATTGGAATTATTACGTACATCTGATATCTGATATAAGACTCCTCTTATAAAGATATCAGGTAACCTTATTTAATAAAAATAAGGTATTATTTAATTAAACTCTTTTAATAAAAATAAGGACTACTGGGTTGTCATTTATCGAATCACATAGGACATTTCTCTTCTTTTATTAGATGAGGTAGATTCTTTATTGATCATACATTATCTCCATGTACAACTTATTATACCCAAGCATACCCTTTGATATACCCTAAGGGTCTTAAGAAATAAGTCAAAGTATAACTCATCATACACAAGATACTATGATGATCTCAAGTCCAAGGATTACTTTGTACTTACTATCACTATAGGAATTCCTATTGACAGCAAGTCAAACTCCATTAGGTATTCCTTAGCGAGCCACGCTCAGGTGAACTTATTCTCTAATAAGCACCTACATACTTGCTTTAGTGTTCCACACAAATGATCATGAGATCAATCATCCTTATCCAATAAGCAAGCAACGATGTACCAATCTATCCGAATTCACTAATCCCCAATTTAGTAATCCAATGATTGGGAACTATTTTAGTTTTAAGCTTTCTAAGAATTTAGATCTCATTAGAATGATCATCATTATTATTCTAAAAGCATTGCTTAAAACTATGGGTTTATCACATATTATTAAAAACAAAGATCATGTAGATAATTAAAAGCCTTTAATAAATTAATACTTTTATTAATAAATGAATAAGATTGTTACAAAGTATATGCTTTATCAACAAACATGATTGGCTTGTGTGCATACTACTTTCAATCTCCCACTTGCACTAAAGCCAATCGTTATGGTATCTCATACTCTTCTTCTCTAAGTGACGATTATCCCCGCCATTGGATAAGCTTTAGTTAATGGATATGTAATGTTGTTCATGAGAGTCCACTATCTCTATAGTGATTTCCCATCTTTCAATGATTCTAATAATCAAATAAAAGTGCCACAACACATGTTTAGATCCAAGATGAGACTTAGGAACTATTCCTAGTTCTGTAATGAACTTTTATCCAAATAATCAACTTGCAGCTTCATTTATAGCTACTTACTTTGTCTTTATCACTAAATCAGCAACTCTTTGCTGTTTGGAACCTTTCTAATTCACTGCACCACCGTTCAAGGTAACACTTTACCTTAAAGTGAATTTTCTGTCGTCTTGGTCTATCTGAAAAAACTTGAGTCTGTTAAGCCCTCTAGTTTTTATTTAGACCCACCATGAATATGATCACATCCTTAGTGCCGGTTAAGAACTTTAAGATGTTTTCAACGTCTTACGATGATCTTCTCCGAATATGACCGATCAACATCGTGTCTCGTGATATTTCATTGTATACATGATTGTCACTCATGCGACCTCTCTTTTCGTGAGTGCATGGGGACTATTAAAGAGATACACTCCATAGCTCATCGATATGAGACATCTCTTGGAGTTTGCCATGCTAAACGACTTTAGCATCAAATGAATATACGTTCCTTGGGTTAAGTCGAGCATCCTTTTAAATCTATCTATATAGATTTATATCCCCAATTAAGATACTCTTCCAAATCATTCATGGAGGAATGTTTAGACAACTTTATCTTTTCTGATTGTAGCATTAGTATGTCATTCCTTATCCGTAGTATATCAACATATAATATTAGGAATGTCACGGCGCTCCCACTGTCCCTTTTGTACACACTAGAACTCTTACCTCATCGTATGTAACTGGATCATCATCATCTATGATGCGTACCTCATCATCATCATCTATGATGAATCCATACCTCCTAGGTATCTTCAGTATTATTCCAGATTTACGATTCGGTTGTGGAACAATAGGTCTTTCTACAGGTTCCTCTTATTTGACTTATAGTATTTTGTGGTTCATGAATTCTTCAAGATCTATTATCCTCCCACTAGCCCCTTTAATGATAAACACCTTTATCTTAGAAGGCGTGGTGTTATAATAAACACCTTTTTGCTATGTAGGATTATAGAATATATACCCTAAACTTACTTTAGGATGTTCCCCAAATCTGTACATGTCAAATTTTGTCCCAAGCTTATCCTTTGAAACCTTTTCACATAAGTTGGACAACCCCTTATCTTAACATACTTAAGATTAGGAATCCTCCCTGTCCATAACTTTTATGGAGTCTTGGGGCCGGATTTTGAGGTTACCATTTTCGTAGATATGCAGCCATTTCTAGGACATGACCTTAGAAGGATATTGGAATGTCGGTAAAATCATTATGGATCGCACCATGTCCAACAAGGTACGAATTTTCCATTCAGATACATCAATCAATTATTGCGTATCAGGATGTGTCCATTATGAGAAAACCATTTGAGATGATCTAGAAACTTATTGCACAAGTATTTATTCCTTGATCCGATCAAAGAATTCTTAATACTTTGCCAATTTGTTTCACTTCTGAATTCTTTGAACCTTTCAAATAATTCACACTTGTATTTCAACAAATACATACATTCAACTCTTTGAATGATCATCTCCTTTTCTTATACTAGTTTGTTCAATTTACAAAATAATTTTTCACGTAAGTCAAGTATACAAAATCCATTAAGTGATATTCCAGTCCTATACAAAACATTATTATTATAAATAGAACAACAATTGTTCTTAAATATAATACCAAAGATTTCATTGTCCAACAATAAAATAGAAATAATATTTTTAACAAGAATGGAATACAATAACAACTTATTGACTTAATAGATTTTTCCGTAGGCATTGCTAAACTATAAGTTTCTATGGCTAATATGGCAACCTTTGCTACATTTCCGCAAGATAGGATAACTTATATTTGTTTAGCTTTCTACTGCTTGGTCCCTTCATAAATCTATATTTATGATAACCAAAGTCGGTATCCAATACCCAAGTAGAGCCTTGACTTAAAGAAAATTTATTTTAAATCATGAACAAATTTGTATTTATAATAGAAACTTCACTAAGCTTCTTTGGTTAGCCTCGCAAGATGCTTCTCGCAGCTTTTCCAAAGGTGTCGTGCTTATAGCGGTGGAAGCAAGCTCCTTTGCTATCCGTATCAGTATTGTTCTTATTATCCTTTGTTTATGCCTTTCTATTTACCTTCTTTGAATCGTTCTTCTTTTTTGAAGGTCCTTTGGCCCCTACCAGTAAGACTCGGTCTTTCTTGGTTGGAAAGTGACTCTCAAAATTTTTCAACATGATAAGCAAATCAGCGAGGCTGATATCTAGCTTGTTTATATGAAAAATTCACAACAATTGTGAAAGGAGTCCGGGAGTGAGTGCAAGATCAAATCTTGGCTCAACTCTCCATCCATGACAAAACCAGTTGTCCTAATTGATCAATCAAATTGATTATGTTAAGAACTTTTTGTCTGTATTATAGTGCCATTGGCCATTCTTGATCGGAAGAGCTCCTTAGATATCCGATATCTATCGTCCCCTTTCCTCACCATCAACTACTTGATGTGCGGGAATATAGTAGAAGCATCCATAGTTTCATCTTGTGTCAAGCTCGTTACTCATGGATGCGAGCATGATGCATTGAGCTAATCTGTGCATCATCTTGCCACTTACTAAAAGTAGCAATCTCTTCCTTAGAGGCATTATGCGCAACCATTGCGAGGATAGGCGTATTAAGGACATAAGATAGCTTTTTGACTATGAGAACTATTCTCAAATTCCTTAACCAATCCGTTTAATTCGGTTTGGTTAATTTAGCATTTAATATGCTTTTGATGATAGTAATTTTAGACATTGTAAAATTCTGTAAATGAATTTGTAATTAACAATATTTTAACATACATTCTTTTATTAATTACCAAAATAAATTAGGTCTTGTTTTAAATTGGTATCTCCTACTATTTTCTTCAAACTATATTACCCTCACTTATATAGTTCGGCAAAATCTAATTAAAGATTTGCTAGTGAGAATAAGGATCCCATTTCAAATGTATATAGCATTGTGGTGACACAACAAACTATATATAAATAAATAGGTAGACAACTTTTGTCAATTACATCAACTATGCAACTCCTTTTCTTTTGCCTCTTAGATTATTTTGATCAAGTGGTGGCACATCCGAATCAAAATTATCGAAGTTAAGTCCGACCTAGCACTCCATATATTCAAAAAAGAAAAATATCATCCTTGTGGTGACACAACAAAACAATATTGTTCAATTTTCTTTATAAGCATCAAATGTGATAAATTAACATCTTAAATACTTAATACTTGCCTTGTGGTGACACAACAAACTCATATTAAATATTTAATACTCTATTAATTTTATCATGCTAGAAGGCGACGTTCGATATTCCAAATATCTTTGAACGCTTAGGACTTAATATAAAAATTGAGGGGTTTGTTATTAATTTGTCTCATCTTGTTTAGCGCGTATGCACATATATATATAAAATACGCATCATATTAATTAACATGCAAAGCATGTTTGCATAATATATAATATATATATAGTATAAGCATGCACATATAGAATACTATATTCTACTCGGATTGATTATGGACTTTTATTCTAGTTTGGTTCACTAGAGCCACCAAGTGAACCAAAAGGTCAAACCCTAGGGGTGTAAGAAATAATATTTAAATATAACTATTACATTTAAACCCGGGCTCCATTACAAACGGGTCTTCAAGCGCTCCTTACTCCTTTGTTCTCCAATTTTTCAAAATTAATTCTAACTATTCCTATTACAAAACTATTTAAAATAAATAGAAACCTTGATCAACAATCGAGGGAAGTACATAGGAAGGAGTTAGAATTTACATTAAGAAAAAAATTAGAAGGCGAGTCATGCAGACCCCATTTAATAAAACTCATACATTCATTGCATCCAACTAAAATAAAATCCAATCGATTGGTCAATAGTCCATAATCAATCTCATTTATTATCATACACATCACCATATGCATCAATAAATAACATTCATCTCATGAATAATAAACATTTAATATATATATTGATATCATTTAATGGGCAAATTTACTTAGTATAAAATCTAATTTTGAATCAAAATAAACTCCTTTATTTTAATCCAAATTTAAATCAAAATAAAACTATTTTATTTTAATTTATCCAATTTTGAATAAAACAAACTATTTTATTTTAATCAAAATCTTTAATCAAAATAAACTCCTTTATTTTAATTAATTATGGAATCCAATTCCATGTAAAAAAAATATTAAAGGAAACACGGATTATCTTTCATATTCACAAATAAACTCCTTTATTTTTAATAATATGAAATCTTATTTCATATTTAAATAAACTCCTTTATTTAAGGAAACACGGATTTTCTTTCCTATTCACAAATAAACTCCTTTATTTTGAATAATATGAAATCTTATTTCATATTTAAATAAACTCCTTTATTTAAGGAAACATGGATTCTCTTTCCTATTCACAAATAAACTCTTTTATTTTGAATAATATGAAATCTTATTTCATATCTAAACAAACTCCTTTATTTAAGGAAAGATGGATTTACTTCCCTATTCACAAATAAACTCCTTTATTTTAGGAAAAATAAAATCCAATTTCAACTCCAATTAGTTATTATGGAATCCAATTCCAACTCTAATTAGTTAGCATGAAATTCTAATTTTAAAATTAAAATAATTCTTTTATTTTAATATTAAAATAAACCTTTTATTTTAAGATTAAAATAAACTTTTATTTTAAAATTAAAATTATTAAGAATATATATATATATATATATATATATATATATATCCTAATATATATATATATATATATATAATAAAAGATACCAAAAGCTGCTCAAGAAGTATCCGAATATTATATATATATATATATATATATATATATATAATAAAAGATACCAAAACCGTGCACTATGCTACTCCTTTTTTTTTTTTTGTTGTTTTACTTTCATCCGTGAGTCACGCCCACATCACAAAGCCATGCAATATTAGTGGTCCTGCAGCACGGAAATCAAAAAAAAACCTTAATGATTACAATAATCATTAGCTTGTAATGATTAACTAGGCAGGAGTTGGAGATCGGTCCCTTTCATGAAGATCCACTGGTTGTGCTACCCTTTGTTGCTCGAAGGGGTCTTGACAGGGACAGATCGGGTGGGTCGTTTGTTTAATTGCTTCAAGCCAGGCTCTTTCGACCCATCGACAATGAATAGGGCGAAGAAGAAGTCGAGGCCAGGCGTGATCCCGAGCTCCTGGCACAAAGCGATAAAGGCAACCAGGTGGATGTACGAGTTTGGCACGAGTTATGCGAACCCGATTCCAACGTAACAAAGAAAGGAAGAGATGAAGTCATGGAGAGGAAACCGAACCCCATACTTCAGAACGTATAGGGGAACGGCCACCCACTCGCCTTCGGGTCTCCAGAACATTTTTTCTCCAGAGGTGGGTACCCGAAGCTTGTATTCTTTGGGGATATTGAAGATGGTTCGGATGTCGGAAATTTGTGAAGGAGAGACGGTAGATGAGGTGTTGATGTGGGAAAACTCCATCTCGGAGTGGTAGACATTTTGAATTCGGGCCTCAACACTTATTGGAGTGGGAGAAACAGTAAGAGTGGTAGATTCCGGTGGTGGTGCCGGAAGGTCCACCAGAACGAGATCGGTGGAAAGTATGGAGGTAGGGATGGGGAATCAAGGATGTTTGGGGTTTGTTCAGCAGTAGAATCAGCCATTGTTAGAAATGCTAGTAGGAATGAGCTCAAAATCAAGGAGAAATTAAGAACGGAGTACTCACCGGAAATCGCTCTCGCCAGAAAGTTTGAAAGAGATTTTGAATTGAAAAAGGCTGGGAAAAGTGATAGTGATTGACGGAAGGGGGTTTTTATAGGTGTAGTCACACGCTACCCAAGGGCGGCTATTAAATGCCTAAGGTAGGACCAGGCATTAAAAGGCGTGCAACATTTCAAGAAACGAGGACAGACCGTTTGGCTTCCCCAGACAACTCATCATTAGCTGTCGTGACCTTTCGAATACCTGACCTTTCAAGCCTCTAATTATAAGTACATTATAACAAGAGACTGGGGGGCAATGTTCGGGAGTATTTTACCGACCCCCCAAGTGGGCCGAAAGCCTGACACGAGAAGGGGTTCGTGAGCCCATCGGGGCGAAGCCCATGGGAGAGTTGATGGTGTTCAGGTTCGGCATCCGAGTCCTTTGGGTTGGAGCCTTACCTCGGTGGAAGATGTTCGGGGTCGGGTCTTCGAGTCCTTTGGGCCGAGGCCCAGACCTGATGAGGGAGTTCGGTTGGGTTGGGCCTGTGCAGTGGGACTTCCTGCGCACAAAGCCTGGAGACCTAATCATAGTTGAATAAGGTAACTCCAAAGGTAGTGATTGGATTGGATTCCACTTGCACCTTTTAAGGAGATTGTGTTGGACCCAAGTTATGGTAACTACCATGACTAGGAGTCCTAATCCGACTCAGAGAAGGATTCTAAAGGTGGTGAGTACTATAAATACAAGGCCAATGTTACAATTAAGAGGTAATACCTACTTTTGAGCACTAAACATTTAGCCTCCATTGTTAAACCTTGTGAACTACCAGACTTATTCTCAACCGGGGTTATCCCCTGCGCAAGCCGTCAAGCTTCGTGTGATCTGTTATTGTGCGGTGTTCTAAGAAGATAGATTCTGTGGATTGGACGCTACCATTAAAAACTTGGCGTTAACATTAATGTTATATTAATTATTTATAATATATATTATGGGATACTAGATGGTTATTCATTTATCTTTTTAGTAGCTTTCATTTGTTAGTTACTCTTTATGCCCTTATTTTATTTTATTTTAATTAGGCATATTTCACCTTAAAACTAGTTGTGTGAAATTGCTCTTTGAAGTTTAAAAAAGAGAAACAAAATTTAAGCAAGTAAAAGCAAATGAAGCAAAATGTAATATTTATCAAAAAATTGTAAATGTGTTAATCCAGAACCCTGAGATTTGAATAATTCATGTTTTGGATTTAATGTTTTATATAATTTGAGAAAACTTCATAAACAAAATGTACTTAATTCCTTTATCAAATATATAAAGATAATTTAATTTAATTTATGTTTTCGGCTATAGTCAATGGGGGCAAATTAGATATTAAGAAATAAAAAAAAAATGCCACCAATACACCCAAATAAAATAAGTTACATACACTAGCATTAATTAACAAAAAAAACAATACAAAATGACATAAACAAACACAATTATAAAAATATACAACAATACATACCTAAACATTTACAGTGTTAATAGATATTCAAAATTCTTCGATCACCCAACACGTCTACAAAACGACCAGATGATTGATCAAAAAATTTATACATCACATTGTTAATTACTTGAATTTAATTGTGCACATACCTCGCACCGTAATTCCTCACAAACATCTTCAAGTTCCAGAAACAACAATCAAGAGTTTCAAATCTGCTAAGGTTGTGTTTGATAAACCTGAAAATTAAGATCTGAATGATTATGATGTCTTAATAAATTAGATCATCTGCATGGTTATGAGGTCTGAATCTAAAAAATTGTTTGATAACTAAAAAATTAGTTGTCTCTTAATGACACTATTTTACCATTTTAAAGGATAAAATTTTATTTAATAATTTTAAATATTCAATTTAATAAAAACGAGTGCATAATATTGTTGAAAATATTTATATAAAAAAAATTATCAAAAAAAATTTATTAAGAGGTAACTCTTAATTATTAAGATTTTATTTTATGTCTTCTTGATTAAGAGCATTCGGAGAGTAACAAAAAAACAACATCACGCCTCTAAAGAAATAAGAGCAAATCCATTAAGAGACAATAAGATGTAAACAAACAAAGACTCAAGAAACTCATTTGTAAACCCTGCATAAAAATAAAATAAATAAATAAATAAAAGAGCATTACAATTGGGAAGAGGGAAGCCTCAGGTGCAAGAAGGGCGATAAAAGAATTCTAATATATATATATATATATATATATATATATATATATATATATATAACCAAAGTCATCCCCCTTTCGAAAACAACAAAAATTGAAAGTGTGTAATTGATTCTTCATAAAAATAAGAATTTAAAACGAATAAAAATAGTTGAATCGCATAAAGGAAAAGGGGAACCCCTTAACATAGTAAAAAATTATAATCGAAGATATCAATAATTTGTTTGAAGACTTGCAACCTTTAAAATTCAATACATAAATTTTCAAAAATCTCTAACAATGTAATAAGGTCGCGATGGTATTAATACATAATTAAATTATGTCAATAACACAAAAGATTTATATCTACGAAATTAGAGGCACATAACATAAAGCTACTAAATAAAGGATTCATGAACTAATACGATTGCATACACAATCAAACTCAAATAGGACATCAAAATCGATGATCCATTTCAATCGATAACTCGGGCAGAAGATCATTTTAGAGTAAAGCGATTCCCTCTTTAATGTAAGGTTGAGTTAAGGAGCTACAGTTTTAACGCATTTTAGAAATGAAAAATGTAATAAAATAATTGATAATAGAGTGAGGATGGATATCATCGCAAACGATGAAAACCACTCATTATATCGCTTGCCACAAGAGAATTGATCAGAAACCCTAACTGTGAAAAAGAAAAATAGAGAGATTAACCTTCGCCCCTAACCCATTCTATATAAATGTTAGATGAAATAATTTTTTGTTATTATTATGTTTATGTTTGTTCTTTTACTAATAATTATTAATACTTTTTTAAATATTGTTTATTTAGTTATTTCATCATTAGTATTCAATCTCCCTTTTGTAAAAAAATACAAGTGTTATTGTTCAAACTTACTATAGGCATAGATAAAGCTGTAAACGAGCCAACACAGTTCGGGCTCGACTTGAAAAAATACGAGCGAGATTCGGATTCGTTAATAATATGATCCAAATCTGAGCATTAAAAATAGTTCGAATAAAAATATGAGTAGAATCTTAGCAAGGTTATACTCGACTCGTTTAATATTCAAACTACTCGAATTTTTGATTGTGATTCGATACATACTCGGTTAATACATATTCGATTAGATGTTCGAAATATTTTATTATAATATATACAAATTTAAATCAAATTAGGATAATTAGTCATTATTTTATTTTGTTTTTGTTTTTAATTGTGATTATATATTTGTAAAGTGTAATAATAAATATATTTTCTCATTTTTAAGTAAAATAACAAATTCAATTTATAATTATATTTATTATAAAACAAGTTATTATGTGGAGATTCGAATTCGAGCTTGAATTTGAAACTCACGAGTAGTTTGAATAAATATCCGAGTCGAGTCGAGTCGAATCTGAGTAGAAATTTTCAAATATAATTCGAATTCGAGTCGAATCTGAGTAGGAATTTTCAAATATAATTTGAATTCGAGTACGAATTTATCATTTCGAGTCGAATTCGAGTTGCTCTCTGTTTGCTCCGATTCGACTCATTTACACCCTTAAACATAGATATCCATTTCCTATATGCCTCCTCCTCTCCTCTCTACCCCACCCCACCCCACCCCACCCCATGCTCTCAAGTGGCAGTAAAGGTAATAAAAAAAGGGAAAAATGTATATATATAGTCATGCAAAGATAACGAAGTAAATATAGTTTAAAAAATCATCGTTATAGGCGTTAGGCGGAACAGAGTAATATTTTAGAGGGGATCAAAATACATCAATAAAAAAATTTATTTATTGACGCTTGCAGTGCTTCTTTCAAATTTATTTTGCTCAATTATAGTATTTCACAATATCATATTTCAACCATTATAAACCTATAAGCTGTGAGTCTAATTACTTTAAATGTGTGTGTGTGTGTGTGTGTGTGTGTGTGTGTGTATATATATATATATATATTAATCTCCCCTGAACTATGAAACTATTAATAATACTTTGAATTTTTAGTCAACTGATTAGCTACTTTTATAGATTAATTATAAATTATAATATTATATATTCAAAACCTTATATTGTGGTTTCGATTATTTTCTTTGGAGACAACCGAGAGTAACCACTCAAAGAAAGAAAATGAATTAAGTTATTATCATTTACAAAAAAATTGATACCAATGTATGATTAAGTTAATAAGACAAATGAGTTTAATATTAATTAATTATCAAACTTATTTAATATTATGTTATCTTATAATAATATTGTTAATTTATTATAGGTGAAAAGACATGAAAAAATAAATAAATTAACATCATCTCATAGCAAAGATCAAATTTAACTAATATTAACATGCTTCGGATTCTAGGGTTGGAGAGTCATATGACCCCCTTGCCCCCTAGTTCCGCCCATGGTCATAGACGACGACGACTATGTACTACATAACTATGTATATACCTATTGTAATACCCGAGAATTTTCACGTCTTATTAAATGAATATATTAAGGCAAATAAATATTTATGTGAATATAAGTGTTAATGTGTTGTATGTTGAATCATTCAATTGATTCGTATTAGATTAATACATATTGAGAAGTGTAGAATTGACTATGAGAATTGTGAAATGCCTTGTGTGGCATAATGTGAAGTAAGAAAATTCACTAAGTGAGTTGAAAAGAGATTTAGGAAGATTAATCTTGAATAATTATGTGATTTCATATAAGTAATGAATACACTTTTAGATAGGTAATATCACTTATATAGACATTAATTCATGTCATGTAAAACGAGTATGGCGATGAAGGTTGACACTGGCTTGAAGCTAAACCAGTTTTGACACTATCGAGTATGCTAGTACCATTGCGCCCCCAATGAAGACAAACCTGGCGCAAATTGCCACAAATGATCAATTGAAGTTAGTTAATTTCTACTATGGAAATGAAATGGAACATTAATGTTGTATATGTGACATTAATAAAAATCATATGATAGGAGTATATTTTAATGACATGAGGTATCAAGTAGTACAATGATATCATATGTAATTGTAATACATGAATAAATATCTGTGTATTCTAGGAACTGAGAAAGTAATTAAATGTTTAAATAAACATTAATATTAAATAAGGTTATAATATGGTTATGTGAGTAGTAGAGATAATTATGGAACTACCTGGACAATAATACCTAACTGAGTTACTTTATTACATATATTTAATGTACATGGACTATATGGTGCGAGTATATATTTAATCCCTAAATTCCTAATATGGTAACAATTGTACATTAAGATTACATTATGGGAATTAAATAAACCAAACCAAGCCTAGATAACAAGATTTCTGAGATTTTTTCTCTCTTGTCCCAAATTGAGTGTTACCAAGTACATGAACAGTGGGCTAAAAATAAGTTATGTATTCTCCAAGTGGCTAAATCATAGGTGATCATTTGCCAGCAATGTGGCTGGTATGGAGTTGTTAAACTACTCCTTAATAACCTTTGTTCTCTTCCATTACACCATGGACTCAAATTTTGTGTAATGCAGATGTCTAGTCCATGCTTCTTCTATAAATACAAGCTTAAGATCAGATTTTTTTTTGTGTTGATGAGAAGTTGTTGATAGTCTAATTGGAGAGTTCTAAGTTACTGAGCATTGTAGGGGCATACTCAGAGTGTAGGAAGTTCAACTTAAGCTCAAGAAGGTATAAAATTCTAACTATGTTCTTAAAATGGGTCTTGTTTAATTCTTGGAATTTCTTGAATTGCTATGATAGTTGTAAGACCCCAACTTTTTATGAATAAAATTAAATTTTCTCTACTTATTATCTTGAAATAATTAGGAGTTAATTTGATATAATACTTTGGTTATGGGTGAAATGTGAAAATTTTACAAAATAAGTAAGTGGTTATAAAATATTCATTTTGTTTGGGAATATTCGTTTGGTCGTGGAATATTCTTGTTGCAAGAGAATATTAAATTTATGCTTGCCGTTAAACCATTAGTGGGCCTCATAATGTAATAAATGTCGAATGAAGAAAATGACAAGTTTGAGTTTTTATAAATAACTACAGAAGTTGTTACTGCTAATTAACACTTCGTTGGAATACCCGGTGGTTAAAATACGAGAATACGCATGGTTGCATTAAAGACAGTATTATTACACAATATTTTTGAATTATTGATTCTTACGTAAGAAGGCACTTACTCAATAATTGTTACAAGTAATTACTTTTCAATATTTTATATTATTGATTCAATAATTCTTTGCGTTGATATTTTATATTATTGTTGTTTCAATAATTGTCACCGCACAAAGATTTTCCATTACCGGATCAATAATTCATATTATTTGAATAATATAATTAGATAGCATTATTGACAATGTCTAGAAAGTTTACATCTAAGGAGAGGTTTGGTCACCTAATTGCTGGCCAAGAAGGAGAAATCCTTATCGGAAAGCCCCTCTTTCTGAGGAACGGCTGGTTGTCATAATTGTGATTACGTAATATTATTTGTGAATAATTAATTATTGATTATATGATAAGAAAATATTTTTTTTATGTAGATATAATTGATGGTTATATTTATTTTATGCGGTTATAATTGAAGGAATTAATGTTGAGGTGTTTTTGTCGGAATGGAGGTATTAAAAATTAAATCACTATTTTTGAGATATATTGCGTGAATTATAATTTTTAATCTGACCGTTGGATCGTTGTGATTTTTGGATATGTTATATATATATAAGTTGAGTATATGTCCACAAATTTTGAATCGTTAAAAATGAACGAATGATTTGTTATGAATTTTAAGAGGTGTCTGATTCGGAAATTAGGGTTATAATTGATTTTGGTGGAAAATTCTAGAATTGAGTGGGCCCCACCTGTGGTTGGTGAAAAAATGTGCTGAATTTTATTTCAAATGTGGTGGGTGGCAATAGTAGCAGGTAAAGCCAATAGGTAGCATATCAAGTCTGCTTCGACGGGCTAACATTTTTCTATAAATAGAGGGCTAAGTTAGAATTAAAAATCACACCAGAAACATTAGCTTTCTCTCTTTCCCTCTCTATATTATCGAGCGTATTTTGTGAGTATTTAGATACTTTGAGAGTTCTTTGTTCAAGATAAGTTTCATTCAAAGATCACTTCCCACCTTTCATTCAAGAAATCTTGATTCTTTGAGGTAAGGGATGTTATTTTCTTCTTAAATGATATTATTTTCTTCAATATCATTATGCCGAAATATTGGTTTGAACTTTATAATCAAATTTGGAAATTTTGTGTCGAGGTTACTATTCACGTATACGGCACTATTCACGTATACGACACTATTCACGAATACGGCACTATTCACCAAAAAATGAAATTTTCTCTTTTTCGTCCCAGATGTCTTTTATGGTTACTATCTTTGATTGTATCCATATTTTGATCTTTATTTTTGAATTCTACTTCACACTTGGTTATTATGGAGTATTATTGAATTTGGATAAATCGAAATACGAATCCCTAATATTTGTCCTTCTATTTTACTGGATTCGTTCTCAAAAATGTTTATCATCATCCTCAGTCCTTAATGGTGGTACTTGATGAATATCTTTGGCTTGTAGTGAAAAGATGAATGATTACCTGATGAATATCTTTGGCCCGTAGTGCAAAGATGAACAGGTGTTGAGATGAACATGACCAACTGGTGATACAAATGAATATCTTTTGCCCGTAGTGCAAAGATGTATATTGATTGATGTTACAGGGATAAAATATTGATGATGGACTTTTAAATTCATAGATGATAGTAGATTTCATTCTCTACTTAACTTTTCTAATGAATTGTTGTTTCCGCTGCAGTTGTTGATCTAAAACTTGTTGTCGATTATATTATATCATATTTTTCCCTGTTGAAGACTAAGGATAAATTGTTATATATTATCTTAGTCATAATATTCTTTACTGGGCTAGTTGAGCTCACCCTTTTCCTTTTTGTTTCATTTTTCTTCTCAGGAAGCGAGAACATAGCAGGAACCAGTCGGGGTATAGAGTGATGGTCCTAGTCAGTTGTTTTAGCAGTCCTCACTATTTTTGTAAAATAGTACATCAATAATTGTAATGAGGACTTTATTTGGGTGTGGATATTGTCTAGAAGACAATATTTGTATTTAAACTCACAGTATGTGTTGTCGTATTGTGCATGACAATTGTAATAATAAAGTTGTAGTTGTTTTTCTGTACCATGTATTTGGCGACTCAGAATGGGTGTTGTATACCTATTTTAGGGGCGTCACAATAATTAAGATGATTTAGCATGCTATAAGGTGTTTAAGAAGTTTACTATCAAGTATGAACTCTTTTATGATAGTTTGGAACGAGTTTAAATCGTTGGAATTCAAGTTGGTTAAGACTATAAAAAGCAGTGCATCGCTCTCGAACGAACATGGCGCATGCAATTGCGCCATAATTGAACTAACAGATGCAAGAATTGCTATACTTTTCCGAGTTCAGTTGAGCTTTCTGTTTCACAATCTACTAAGTGTTGGTATAGTACTATGACTTAAACTAGCATGCAAGTATGTGTAATGTGTAAACACAAATATATTAACCTAATGTGAGCATAATTGGATGAACATACATGATTAACAAAAGCATATAGTAGATGGAATTTTGGGACTTTAAGTTTTGAAAATAAACTTTGTTAAAGTTCATGTTCTGTAGATTTTAAGCTTAGTAGTATACACACATGACTGATTTCACACATAAATGAGCATGATATATGATTCATAGTTCCTTTGTTCATGACCACCTTATTAGGCTTTGTGTTAGAGGAGTTTTTCAAGAAAAAACTTAGTATAATAAGCTAGCATGCATGACTACTACATGATTTACATTCTGACCTTGCGAGCATGTTAACATGACTTGACTATATATGATTAGAGCCTTAAAGTTGCCTTGTTTGTCTTGTTTGTCTTAAATTTATATTGTTCAAGTTTATAATGGTTTTAAAAGTAAACTTGAACATACTTTCAAAATCTAGTTGCATCATATGAGTATCTAGATTCTAAAGGATTAAGATGTCATGTTATGTCTATAATATCCCAAGATATGATTTATATGTGTTGAACATGATGATAACTAAACCAAACATGAGTTTAAAGCTTTATTCGAAGTGTTAAACAATGATAGTTGTGAACAAACATTATGAATACTGTAAGCACGTATATTGACAGATTTTGATATCTCTATGTGGACATATAAGACAAGTTATAAGGTGTGGTAACCACTTGATCTTGTTATGCTTTAATACCATGTAAGTTGTAAGTTAAAACTTGTACAAATAAACTCAAGAATGGTCATAAGCTTATGTGAACACTTCTAACATGTATATATGATAGTATATTAGTACATAGGTGTGTAAGAATTGGAAAAAAACAAAAAGTGCAAAGCTCAACCTTGGTCCGGCTGGAGGAAAATAACAATTGCTTGATCCTAAGCTTCAGACAGGCACAAATTGCTACTTGTGGCTCTGCAGACTTGAATAATTTCTGTTTTTGATTTGATGTTTGAAGCATGCTTATATGATTACTTTAACTTGTAATATATGACCAACATGCTATGTAATGTGTTAAGAAGCATGCTATGAAATAGAGATGAATGTTTATCGCTGATGTAAGACCCCAACTTTTATGAATAAAAATGAATTTTCTATAAATATCATTTTTGAATATTATGGAATAAATTTGATATAATGTTATAGTTGTGGGTAATATTTATAAATTTTGCAAAATACATGAAGTTGTTATAATATTCGATTGGTCTGGGAATATTCGTTTTAACAGGGAATATTTCGACGACGCGATATACAATTAGTGGACCCCATAATGTAATTATCATTTCGGATTGAGAAAACGACAAAAATATTTTATTGAAAATAACGGGCGGAAGTTTTATCGTTAATCTTGTTGAACTACTCGGTATAAAAAGTAGATACTGGCGTGGTTGCATAGTAGCACCTGCGGTATTGATTATTGATGCTTACGTGAGAATTCATTCGCTTTTATTCAATTATTGTCGATGTTTTATATATTATTAAATCAATAATTGAGATGACGAGTTATTAATATTATTATTTGCAATATTAACGATGTCCGAAAGTTACGCCAAGGAGAGGTTTGGTCACCTAATTGTGCTTGATAGGGAGAAATCCTTATTGGAAAGCCCTCTTTTCCGGGAACGAATTTCGGTCGATTAATAGTGTGAATAATAATAATGATGATGAAGTTTTATTTTATTAGTATTATTAATGTAATAAAATGTAGAAAAGCTTTTTATATAAAACAGAATACTTTTATAAAGTTATTCGTTTTATTATGCTAATAGTAAAATCTTTTTAAAAGTTATTTGTTTTATTAGATTATAAATATAATATATTATATTTTATTGTAAACCAAACTGGACCAGATTCGTTTTAAAGTAAATCGATCCGAACTGTTCATGGATTGGTTCTTATTCGATCAATTCTTCTATAAATAGAAGCTCATTCCTTCATTATTTCTTACAAATTCACTGAAACTCTAGAGAGAGAAACTGTAGAGAGAATTATTCTTCTATAATCTTGAGCGTATTTCTTTAGCATTTAAGAAAGCTTTGAGCGTAGTACAAGTTTCTTCAAGTATATCCCCGCCCTACCGTTGGAGTACTCTTCTTTATAAGGTAAGGGATATTATTTGTTGTACTCGTAAGGGGTATTATTTTTTTTATATTCATGAAGAGAACTTTTGTTATTCCATTCTTTATTATTCTATTGGAATAACTATATCTGTGGCTCACCCTATACTTGGTGATTTACGTTGTTATTCCATTCTTTATTATTACGTTGGAACATCCACATGCATGCGTTTTACGTCTGGACGTGGTTAAAATCTTTATTATTCTGTTGGAATATCCTATTCAATGCGTTTTACCGGGACTAATGGTTAAAGTCTTTATTATTTTGTTGGAATATCACATGCATGCGTTTACTACTGGGACCGATTCCATTATTTATTATTCGTTGGAATAACTCATCATCGCAAGCACCGCATGCATGGTGATTTCTGTTGTAATTCCATTCTTTATTATTCTCTTGGAATATCCTATCGGTGCATATTACGCCTGACCTGGTTCCATTATTTATTATTCTATTGGAATAACTTATCTATGCGAAGTACCGCATGCATGGTGATTTCTTTTGTTATTCCATTCTTTATTATACTCAGTTGGTTATATTTTTGACCTCTATACTCCATGAAATTAGTGGAATATCCTTGATATTTGCGCTTCATCTAGTATCTTTTCATGGAAATATTCTTCTGAGCATTCTTGAATTTTACTCTACAAAGAAGTATCATGTTGACAATTTGGACGTTATTAGTTCCTGGATAAATTAATTCTTGAACTTGTTTTATTGAATTCTTATATCATTGTCATCATCCTCATGTTTATATTTTATTGAAAGTAATTTGTGGCTTGTAGCGCATAGATGAACTTGGTATGATTATGACCAGGGATTATTCGGTATAATCATGACTGTAATGTTATAAATGATGTGGTAAAAGTCCTCATTGGCCTGTAGTGCATTGATAGACTGTTGTTGGCATGATCATGACCATTGATGAATACACGAATATCCTTGGCCCGTAGTGTATGGATAATTTGTGGTTGTGATACTAATGAATATCCTTGGCCGTAGTGCAGGGATGATGTGGATTATTTATTGTTTGAGTCTCAAATGATAAAAGTGATGAAAAACTTTTTAAATCATAAAAGATAGTAGATTTTATTCTCTACTTGACTCTTTTAATAGATTGCATGTTCATTGCAGATTAAACTTGATGTCTATTGTATTTTATCGGTTTAACATTGTTGAAGACTAATGATAATTTATTCTCGCATTATCTTAGTCATAATATTTCTTCTTGGGCTAGTTGAGCTCACCCTTTCTTTCTTTGTTCTCTTCAGAAATGAGAACGTGGCGGGACTAGTCGGAGAAGCGGAGTGGCGGCCCAGATGATAGTATTAGTAGTCCTCACTATTACATTAAATAGTGTGACAATAAATGTCTTGAGGACTTATTACGAGAGTGGATATTGTCTAGAAGATAATATTTGTATTAAAACTCACAGCTTTCTTGTTGTATATTAAAGATTGTATTTGTATTCTGTACCATGTATTTGGCGACTCAAAATAGGTGATGTATACCTATTTTGGGGGAGTCATAGTTGGTATCAAAGCTTAGGGATATGATCCCTGGCTGAGATGTGAGACAAGAACTAGGAGGGGAGAGACGAGGAATTCCTTCGTTAGTATAACCTACCTAAGTCTATTTGATATTTAATTGGTCGGTCAGAGTATAGGGATAATATGTGATATGTTAATTAACCCTTATTTTGTGGCAGTGTTTGAAAATGGCATCCGAAAATGTTGAGAACATCAATGGAGCACAGGAGACCGTTGAGTCTCCACAGATCAATAATCAGGATAATGTGCATCAGGAAGGCGACAATCCTCAGGCAAACAACAACACTGACCAAATGATGAACGATGGAATGTTCCGAGGCTTCATTCAATTCATGCAACATCAGGCGAGAGCGGCTCCTGTCCAAAATGCAGGTGGAAACACTGGCAACTCTCGGACCATCACCGCCAAACAGTTCAAGGAGCTGGGACCACTGGAGTTTTTTGGAGAGCGAAAACCACTTATGGCGGAGACGTGGATAAAATAGATCAACAAGATATTTGATGTCTTGGGTTGCTCCGAGGAGCAAAAGGTTCCCTTTGCCACCTTCATGTTATTGCAGGAGCGCGATTATTTCGGGTGGGAATCAGAAAGCGTACTCAACCTGCCGCACTGAAGATGTCTTGGGAAAAGTTTCAAGAACTTTTTAACGACAAGTACTTTCCCGAAAGTATTCATCACATGAAAGATGTAGAGTTCATTAAACTGGAGCAAAACAACATGACTGTGTCGCAGTACGAAGCCAAGTTTGCCGAGCTGTCTCGGTTTGCGTCCCATTTTGTTGATCATGAGGAGAGAATGACGTGAATGTTTCTAAGAGGTTTGAAACCCGAGATACGTCAATATCTTATCTCTCATAAACTGTGTTTGTATTCAGATGTTGTTAATAGGGCTCAGTTATTGGAGCGCGATAATGAGTCAACCCAACCAAAAGAGAGAAGCGGTAGGAAAAATGATAATACCGGTGATACTTGATCATCGAAGCGGTGACATAAGCGTGGAGGGAATCAACATGCCAGAAATGGTAACCACTCAAATGGTAATCATGGCCAAAGTAATAAAATGAACATTTCAAGAAGAGGAGATTCAACAATGATGGAAAGACGTCAACATCAAAGATTTTTGTTGTTAAGGAAGGAGAACGACCACCTATCATATGCTTCAAATGCGGAGGGAGGACACATCATTCCAAAGCGTATGCGATGCCGCCCAAAGCATGTTATAATTATGGAAGAGAAGGTCACCTAGCCCGATTTTGTCGTTCACCAGAAGACAAGCTCGCCTAGGACGGAGGCACCAAAGGACGCCTTGTAAAAGTCAAAGCCGATAGTCTGAGGAGAGCATTTTTCGTGACCTCCCAGAAAGCAAGGAACCCGAATGAGGTCATCACGGGTAAGCTTATCATAAACTCTAGCGAAGTATATACCTTATTTGATACCGGTTCTACCCATTCCTTTATTTCTCCTACTTGCGCTCAACGTTTAAATTTGACTCCAGAGAAATTGGAGTTTGACTTATCTGTTGAAACTCCGTTGGGAGAAACCTTCATTACATCCACTGTTTATAAGTCTTGTTTGGTTCAAATCGGTACCCTCACATTACCTGTCGATCTTCTTTCATTAAAAATACTTGCATTTGACGTAATTCTAGGGATTAATTGGTTAACCACTCATCATGCAAAAATTGATTATTTTCGTAAGGTTGTTAGCTTTCATATTCCTAATCAACCTATAATGCGAATTCAAGAAACCAAAGCATTGAAATTAATTACTGTTATCTCAAGCCATAAAGTTATTCGTTTATTGAAAAACGGATGTCAAGCTTTCTTAGCTCATGTCACGGATCTAAACAAAAATACGTCAGTTTTGAATGATATTTCTATTGTTAACGAATTTCCGACGTATTCTCGAAGAACTTCTGGCCTACCCAGGCGTGAAATTGAATTTTGTATTGACTTTGAACCTGGTACAAAACCTATTTCCAAAGCCCCATATCGAATGGCTCCTATTGAACTTCAGGAGTTAAAGACCCAACTGCAGGAATTGTTAGACATCGATTTCATTCGTCCTAGTACTTCTCCTTGGGGTGCTCCTGTTCTATTCGTGAAGAAGAAAGATGGGAGTATGCGACTTTGTATTGATTATCGGGAGTTGAATCATGTCACCATAAAAAATAGGTACCCATTGCCACGTATTGATGACCTGTTTGACCAGTTGCAAGGCGCCAAATTATTTTCAAAGATTGATCTTCATTCCGGATATCACCAATTGAAGATTAGAACCGATGACATTCCAAAGATGGCTCTCGAACTCCGAGACGGGCATTATGAATTCCTAGTCATGTCTTTTGGATTGACTAATGCTCCCGCCGCCTTTCATGGATATGATGAACCGAGTATTCAAGGAATATTTGGATCACTTTGTGGTCGTCTTTATTGATGACATCCTTATTTATTCCAAAAGCCATGAAGATCATGAGCAACACTTGAGGCTGATACTCCAAAAGCTTCGTGAATATAAGCTTTATGCTAAGTTGAAGAAATGCGAGTTCGGCGAGGAAGTAGCATTCCTTGGGCACGTGGTATCAAGTCATGGAATATCTGTTGACCCAGCAAAGATTGAAGCTATTCAAAGCTGGGAGCAACCTAAATCAGTGAACGAAGTACGTAGCTTTCTTGGCTTAGCTGGTTATTATCGAAGATTCGTGGAAGGGTTTTCTCGAATCGCTACTCCCTTAACTCAGCTGACTCGAAAAGATACAAAATTCGGTTGGAGTGAGGAATGCGAGAAGAGTTTTCAAGAACTCAAGAGTAGGCTCATTTCGGCACCTGTTTTGACAATACCATCTGGCTCGGAGGGATTTGTCATCTACAGCGATGCTTCGGGCAAAGGGTTAGGATGTGTTCTCATGCAACATGGAAAAGTCATAGCCTATGCCTCTCGACAACTCAAAGAATATGAGAGGAATTATCCTACTCATGATCTAGAGTTGGCAGCTGTTGTCTTCACACTTAAAATTTGGAGGCATTACTTGTATGGGGAGAAAGTGGAGATCTTTACGGATCATAAAAGCCTCAAATACCATCCAATACCATCCTGGAAAAGCGAACGTGGTAGCTGATGCATTGAGTAGAAGATCATATGCGGGTACGAGTGCGATATTGTCAATGCGAAGGCCCATTTTGTATGACTTGCAAAGGATGGAGATAGAGATAAAGACTCCAGGGACCCAAGTGATGATGGAAAATATACAAGTGGAACCGACTTTAATCGATAAAGTTAAAGCTGCTCAAGCTACAGACCTGGAGCTGATGCATATGAGGAAGAAAGTACAAGAAGGTGCTATCCCGGAAGCAAGAATCGATGAAGAAGGAATACTTCGAGTCAACTCCAGACTTTGTATTCCTAACGACCCTGAGTTAAATTATAAAATCATGATGGAGGCGCACAACAAACCATTTGCAATCCATCCTGGGAGTACTAAAATGTATCATGATCTTCGACATACATTTTAGTGGGGCAATACGAAGAAGAGAGAGATATTTGTTTATCTCAAGGTGTCTAACGTGTCAACGAAGTTAAGCGAGCATCAAGTACCAAAAGGTCCATTGCAACCACTTGAAATTCCAAAATGGAAGTGGGAGCACATTACCATGGATTTCGTTACTGGTCTTCCTAGGGTTTCTCAGGGTATAGATGCAATTTGGGTCATTGTTGATAGATTGACCAAGTCTGCTCATTTTTTACCTATATGAGAAACTTATACACTTGAACGTCTTGCTCGTATGTATATAAACGAGGTTGTAAGATTACATGGTATGCTAGTATCCATAGTTTTTGATCGAGACCCAAGATTCACTTCACGATTTTGGGTTAGTTTACAAAAGCTATGGGCACGGATTTACGATTTAGTTCGGCATATCATCCTCAAATGGGCGGATAATTAGAGAGGACTATTCAAACTCTTGAAGATTTATTTAGACTCTGTGTCCTTGACTTCAAGGGAAGTTGGGACAAGTTCTTACCATTAGTGGAGTTTTCCTACAACAACAGTTATCAAGCAAGCATTGGCATGGCTCCATTCGAAGCGTTGTATGGAAGAAAGTATCGTTCTCTAGTATGCTGGGATGAGGTGGGTGAAGCAACGTTGTAGGGACCGGAGTTGGTACGTATGACTACGGAAAAGATTCAAACGATCCGACAACGTATAAAAACCTCACAAGACCGACAAAAGAGTTATGCTGATCTTTATCAAAAGGACGTGGAATTCGATATTGGAGATCATGTGTTGTTACGTGTTGCTCCATGGAAAGGAGTTACGAGATTTGGAAAGAGAGGAAAGCTCAATCCTCTATTCATTGGCCCATTTTTAATCCTCGATCGAGTAGGGACTGTAGCCTATAGACTTGCTTTACCGCCAAGTTTATCTCGTGTTCATAACGTTTTTCATATATCCATGTTACGTAAATATGTGAAAGACCTGAACCACATTATTGAGTTAGAACCAGACGAAATAGAGGAAGATTTAACGTATGAAGAGGTTCTTATTCAAATCTTGGATAAGAAGGAACATATTCTACGCTCCAAGGTTATACCTCAAGTCAAGGTTTATGAATAAAAATGAATTTTCTATAAATATCCTTTTTGAATATTATGGAATAAATTTGATATAATGTTATAGTTGTGGGTAATATTTATAAATTTTGCAAAGTACATAAGTTGTTATATAATATTCGGTTGGTCGGGGAATATTCATTTTAATAGGGAATATTCGTACGATGGCACAATCATTGGTGGACCCCACAATAGAATTATTGTCGGATTGAGAAAACGACAAAAAATATTTTATTGAAAATAATGGCGGAAGTTTTATCGTTAATACTGTTGAACTACTCGGTAGTAAAAGTACAGTAATATGCGTGGTTGTATAGTAGCACACGGTATTGATTATTGATGCTTACGTGAGAAGTCATTCAGTTTTATTCAAATATTGTCGATATTTTATATATTATTAAATCAATAATTGAGATGACAGAGTTATTAATATTATTATTTACAATATTAACGATGTCTAGAAGTTACGCCAAGGAGAGGTTTGGTCACCTAATTACGCGCATAATAGGAGAAATCCTTTATCGAAAGCCCCTTTCTCCTAGAACGACACGGTCGATTAATAGTGTGAATAATAATAATGATGATGAAGTTTTTTTATTAGTATTATTAATGTAATAAAACAGAAAAGCTTTTTATATAAAACAGAATACTTTTATAAAGTTATTCATTTTATTAGGCTAATAGTAAAATCTTTTTAAAAGTTATTCGTTTTATTAGATTATAAATAGAATATATTATATTTTATTGTAAACCAATCTGGACCGTCCGTTTAAAGTAAATTGATCTGGACCGTCCATGGATTGGTTACTATTTAGTCCATTCTTCTATAAATAGAAGCTCATTCCTTCATTATTTCTTATGAATTCACTGAAACTCTAGAGAGAGAAACTGTAGAGAGAATTATTCGTCTATAATCTTGAGCGTATTTCTTTAGCGTCTAAGAAAGCTTTGAGCGTAGTGCAAGTTTCTTCAAGTATATCCCCGCCCTACCATCGGAGTACTCTTCTTTATAAGGTAAGGGATATTATTTGTTGTACTCGTAAGGGGTATTATTTTTTTTATATTCATGAAGAGAACTTTTGTTATTCCATTCTTTATTATTACGTGGAATAACTTTGTATCTGTGATCTACCCTATACTTGGTGATTTCTATTGTTATTCCATTCTTTATTATTCATTGGAACATCTTGTTATGCATGCGTTTTCTTGGGACCGGTTAAAATCTTTATTATTCTGTTGGAATATCACATGCTGCGCTTTTTTATGGGACCGGTTTCATCTTTATTATTTTGTTGGAATATCACATGCATGCGTTTTACGTTGGACTGATTAGATTATTTATTATTCATTGGAATAACTCGTCTTCGCAAGTACCATATGCATGGTGATTTCTGTTGTTATTCCATTCTTTATTATTCTGTTGGAATATCCTGTCGATGCGTATTACGCCTGACCTGGTTCCGTTATTTATTATTCTATTGGAATAACCTGTCTATGCGAAGTACCGCATGCATGATGATTTCTTTTGTTATTCCATTCTTTATTATACTCAGTTGGTTAAAGTTTTGACTTCTATTCTCTATGAAATTAGTGAAATATCCTTGATATTTGCGCTTCATCTAGTATCTTTTCATGGAAATATTCTTCTGAGCATTCTTAAATTTTACTCTACAAAGAAGTATCATGTTGACAATTTGGACGTTATTAGTTCCTGGATAAATTAATTCTTGAACTTGTTTTATTGAATTCTTATATCATTGTCATCATCCGCATGTTTATATTTTATTGAAAGTCATCTTTGGCATGTAGTGCATAGATGGACTTGGTATGATTATGACTAGGGATTATTCGGTATAATCATGACCGTAATGTTACAAATGATGTGGTAAAAGTCCTTATTGTCCGAAGAGTGCATTGAGGGATGCTTGTTGGCATGATCATGACCATTGATGAATACACGAATATCCTTGGCCCGTAGTGCCCGGATAATTTGTGGTTGTGATACTAATGAATATCCTTGGTCAGTAGTGCGTGGATGATGTGGATTATTTATTAAGTCGAGTCCCAATGATAAAAGTGATGAAAAACTTTTAAATCATAAAAGATAGTAGATTTTATTCTCTACTTGACTCTTTTAATAGATCAGATATTCCATTGCAGTTAAACTTGATGTCTATTGTATTTTATCGGTTTAATCGTATTTGAAGACTAATGATAATTTATTCTCGCATTATCTTAGTCATAATATTTCTTATTGGGCTAGTTGAGCTCACCCTTTCTTTCACCGTTCTCTTGTGAAATGAGAACGAGCAGGAACTAATCGGGGGAGCGGAGTTACGATCCGGATGATAGTATTAGTGGTCCTCACTATTCTGTTAAATAGTGTGACAATAAATGTACTGAGGACTTATTTTGAGAGTGTATATTGTCTAGAAGACAATATTTGTATTAAAACTCACAGCTTTCTTGTTGTATATTAAAGATTGTATTCGTATTCTGTACCATGTATTTGGCGACTCAGAATAGGTAATGTATACCTATTTTGGGGGCGTCACAACTGAGACTCATCTCAATAAATAATCTACATCACTAAATTATCCATGCACTACGGGCCAAGGATATTCATTAGTATCACATCCACAAATTATCCATGCACTACGGGCCAAGGCTATTCGTGTTATCACCAATGGTCATGATCATGCCAACAACTGTCCATCAATGTACTACGGGCCAACGATGACTTTTACCACATCATTTGTAACATTACAGGTCATGAGTATACCGAATAATACCTGGTTATAATCATACCAATCAGCAGTCCATCTATGCACTACGGGCCAAAGATGACTTTTATCATAATATAAACATGAGGATGATGACAATGATATAAAAATTCAATTAAATAAGAGCAAGGATAAGTTTTAAAGATTTATAATTCAATTTATCCAGAATTCAATAATGTCCAAATTGTCAACATGATACTGCATTATGGGGTAAAATTCAAGAATAATATTGTATCAAAAATGATTTGGACAGAAAAGAAATCAATTTTTGTCATGAATAGTACCCCGGGTGAATAGTATCCGAGTGAATAGTACCCCGTGAATAGTACTTCGGGAATAGTACCCCGGCATGAAAAGATTAAAATTTATCAAGAATGTTCAGAAAAATATTTTAGTGGAACGATACTAGATGAAACACAAATTTCAAGAATATTCCACTAATTTCAAGAAGTGTAGAAGCAATACTATAACAAAATGAGTATAGAATTCAGAACCTGAAACGAAATAATATTACTTACATACTACAGAGTATGGAAGAAAATATTATTTCATACGAATATTGAACAAAAATAATATCCCTTACCTTAAAAGGAGAGTATTTATGACTGGTAGGGCGTGGATATTCTTGAAGAAAACTTATACTGTTTTCTACGCTCAAAGCTTCCTTAAACTCTAAAGAAATACGCTCAATATTATAGAAGAAGAATTATCTAATTCTGATGTGATTTTCAATTCTAAACTAAGCATCCTATTTATAGGAGAATGATAGGAAACTATTAGGATGCGGTAAAAGGAAAAATCACTTGACGCACAAAGAATCGATTCATGGATTCTATTTAAAATTTTCTGATTTTACTATGCAGTCACTATGCAAACATTATGCAGACACTATACAAACACTATGCATAATAAAATATAATATATTCTATTTTTCATAAAAAATATAACTTATAAAATATATATTTATATATATACTCCTCCCTTCCTTGCCATCCCTTCCCCATGATTAAAATAATATATATATATATATATATATATATATATATATATATATATATATATATATGTGTATCGCCGGGATTTTTATTGTCCTTTTCTATTCTTGTCTTTTGGTGTTCTCATGTTAGGTGAGATCTGTTTGAAAAATTTAGTTGTGAAAAGGTCCGACATGTATATGTCGTCGATTGGACTGTAAGAGTCGCCAATTGGTATTTTTAAATCGCTGCTATTGGGTAAAATATATATACGCACAACACGCAAGTATACGTGGTCAACAAGTAATATCCAATTTAATGATTAATCCAATTTAATCCCACAATTACCAGCTTCCTATTAATCCCAATTTTATTAAAATATCCAATTTAATGATTAAAATTATTAAAAACCAAAATTATGAAAAATACTAAGATCACAAAACAATCACAATTCTTAAAAACTGAAATTTTAAACAAGTATTGGAGAATTAAGCTTACAACTTCACCCTAAGCTTCACTCTAATTATTTCCCTTCATTCCAATTTAAATCACTATCCCAGTTTATTAATCAAGAACACTTAAGTAGAATTAGCCACCTCTCGATGCACTAACACCATACCAACTCAAATCCACAAATTAGATAGAATTAAGTTAAACACCTTAATTAACTAACTCACTATATCTCTATGTGAATTACAATCAAAGAAGGTTTAAGTCCAAGTTCTCTATCTGATTACATGCGATGTTAAGCATATCTCTACCCTAACATTCATCAAGATTCCATTCATTCACAGAATTCAAGAACACATGCTATATCAACTAAGTCTAGACTCGTATTTCCTCTCTCGAATCCATACAAGTCCACAAAGAATTGGTGATCAAGCAATTCATAAATTCAAGCAAAAATTAATATAGATAACTAATGAATAACTTATTAAACTGAAAATCAAATTTACATAATCATCGTTCCACTTGAAGATCCGTCATAAGCCTAAAAAGTAATTTAGTTAATCATCAATGAAATAAAAACTGAATTAATTAAAGAAAACATCCTCTCAATTACAAATATAAAACTAAAAGAAAAGAATAAATCCAGAACCACCCTTTTTTATAGCGCAAATTGTAATTGATATGAAAATCCTTCAAAATCTTCTCTCCAATGCTTGCTCCAAAATCTGTCTTCTATCAATGTTAATTGCCTTGCATTGTAAGACCCAAACTTTTATGAATAAAGAATAATTTTCTCAAAATATATTTTTGAATATTATGGTGTGGATTTGATATAATGTTATAGTTGTGGGTAATATTTATAAATTTTGCAAAGTAAGCAAGTGGTTATATAATATTCGATTGGTTGGGGAATATTCGTTTTAATAGGGAATATTCATACGACGGCACAATCATTGGTGGACCCCACAACGGAAGTATTGTCGTAGTAAGAAAACGACAGAATTATCTTTTTATAAAAATAACGGCGGAAGTGTTACCGTTAAAACTGTTGAACTACTCGGTAGTAAAAGTACAGTAATACGCGTGGTTGCGTAGTAGCACATGGTATTGATTATTGATGCTTACGTGAGAAGTTACTCAGTTATACTCAATTATTGCTATAGTAATTGCTGCATCATATCTCTCATATTATTGATTCGATTATTGTCACAGTATCATCTGCATAATATGATATATTATTAAATCAATAATTGAGACAACAAAGTTATTCATATTATTAAATTGTAATATTTACAATGTCTAGAAGTTCTATCAAGGAGAGGTTTGGTCATCTAATTGCGCGTTAATAAGGAGAAATCCTCATCGGAAAGCCCCCTCTTTCCTGGGAACGACCTGGTTGTTAAATATTGTGAGTTATAATATTAATGATGAATAAGTTCGTGTTGATTAAAGATGAAATTGATAGTTCCATTGTGTTGGAATTATTAGTGTTAGTGAAAATCGACATTTATTTTGATATTAATTGATGTCTGGAAGTTATACTGACCAGTCGGGTAATTAATCGGATAAATGAGCAATTAATTACTATTAATTCACATGATTATAACTATTTGTTCACATGTGTGTACTATTGATTCACATTCTTGTACTATTAGGGATGTTGGTGCAAGATTGATAATACTTGCATGTCTAAGTTAAAAATGGAGGTATAGATGGAGGTATTATACTGTAATTCATATTTTCACATGATTATAACTATTGGTTCACAAGTTTGAACTATTGATTCACATTATTTACTATCAGGGGAGGTGGTGCAAGTTTGATATTACTTGCAGGACTAAATTAAAAATGAAAGAAAAGTTAGAGGTATTGTACTGTAATATTTCAAACCCTAAAACGTGCAATTATCGAAACTATAATTTTCTATAAATAGAAGCTCATTCTTTCTTCATTTCTCACCAATTCACTAAAGCTTTAGAGCAATTATTATAGAGAGAAATTATAGAGAGAAAGAAGAAGAGAAATCTGCTACCTCACTATTCCAGTATCTAGTCTTCTTTTGAGGTAAGGGGTATTATTTCTTTCGTATTTATGAAGAGAGCTTCTGCTATTCCATTTTTTATTATTATGTTGGAATAAGCTGTCTATGCGAAGTACCGCATACATGGTAAAATTCTTCTGTTATTCCATTCTTTATTATTCTGTTGGAATATCCTGTCTGTGCGGATTACGCATGACCTGGTTCCATTCTTTATTATTCTGTTGGAATATCCGTCTGCATGCATATGCATTTGATTCGGTTCCATTATTTATTATTCTATTAGAATAACACATGCATGCGGTCTATCACATGCCCGGTGAATTTCGTTGTTATTCCATTCATTATTATTCATTTGAATATCCGTCATGCATGTATTACACATGACCTGGTTCCATTCTTTATTATTCGGTTGAGAATAACCTGTCTGTGCGGTCTATCGCAGGCCTGGTGAATTCTTATGTTATTCCATTCCTTATTATTCTGTTGGAATAACCTATCTATGTGGATTACCACATGCATGGTGAATGATCCTTCGTATTCATTCCTTATTAAATTGTGGAAATGTTCTGTCTATGTGGATTACCGCATGGCAGGCGAAAATCCATTTGCAGTTTCATATATTCTATTATACTTAGTTGGTTAAAGTTTTGAATTCTATACTCCATGAAATTAGTAGAATATCCAGGATATTTGCGCTTCATCTAGTATCTTTTCATGGAAATATTTTTCTGGGCATTCTTGAATTTTACTCCACAAAGAAGTATCATGTTGACAATTTGGATGTTATTGATTTCAGGATAAATTAACTTATAAATCTTTAAAATTTATTCTTGAACTTGTTTTATTGAATTATTATGTCATTGTCATCATCCTCATGCTTATATTGTGATGAAAGTCATCTTTGGCTTACGTGCATAGATGGACTCGGTATGATTATGACCAGGGATCATTCGATATAATTATGACCTGTAATGTTATAAATGACGCGGTAAAAGTCCTCATTGTTCGTAGAATGCGTTGATGGATAGTTTTTGGTATGATTATGACCAGGATTATTCTAAGATAGTCATTAATTATCGATGATTTAATGAATATCCTTGGCCCATAGATGGTGGATAATTCTATGATGTGGTTTATTTATTAAGCTGAGTCTCAACGATAAAAATTGATGAAAACATTTTAAATCATAGAAGATAGTTGGTATCATGCTCTACTTGACTCTTCTAATGGATTGTTTATTCCGTTGCAGTTAAACTTGATGTCAATTGTATTTTATCAATTTAACATTGTTGAAGACTAATGATAATTTATTCTGCATTATCTTAGTCATAATATTTCTTACTGGGCTAGTTGAGCTCACCCTTTCTTTCGCTGTTCTCTTCAGGAAATGAGAATATAGCTAGGACAAGTCGAGGAACAAAGTGACGGTCTAGATGATAACACTAGTAGTACTCACTATTCTGTTAAATAGTGTGACAATAAATGTAACGAGAACTCTATTTGAGAATGGATATGTGATATGTTAATTAACCCTTGTTTTGTGGCAATATTTGAAAATGGCATCCGAAAATGTTGAGATAAGCAATGAAGCACATGAGACCGTTGAGTCACCACAGATCAATACCCAGGGTAATATGCAATAGGAAGACAATAATCCTCATGTAAACAATAACACCGATGAAATGGTGAACGATGGGATGGTCAGAGGCTTTATGCAATTCATGCAACATCAGGCGAGAGCGGCTCTTGTCCAAAATGCAGGTGGAAACACTGACAACTCTCGGATGGTCACCGCTAAACAGTTCAAGGAGCTGGGACCACCGGAGTTTTTTGGAGAGCTAAAACCACTTAAGGCGGAGACGTGGATAAAGCAGATCAACAAGATATTTGATGTCTTGGGATGCTCCGAGGAACAAAAGGTTCCCTTTGCCACCTTCATGATACGAGCAGAGGCAGATTACTGGTGGGAATCTATAAAGCGTACTCAACCTACCGCACTCAAAATGTCTTGGGAGAAGTTCCAAGAGCTGTTCAACGACAAGTACTTTCCTGAAAGTATTCGTCACATGAAGGAGGTAGAGTTCATCAAGCTTGAGCAAAACAATATGACCGTGGCGCAGTACGAAGCTAAGTTTTTCGAGTTATCCCGGTTTACGTCCCACTTGGTTGATAATGAGGAGAGAATGACGCAGATGTTTCTAAGAGGTTTGAAACCCGAGATACGTCAATACCTAATTTGTCACAAACTGTGTTTGTATTCAGATGTTGTGAATAAGGCTCAGTTATTGGAGCACGATAATGAGTCAACCTAAGCAAGAGAGAGCAACCGACAAGTCGATAATACCAGTGGTAGCAGTCTTCGAAGCGGTGACAACAAACGTGGAGGGAATAAACATGCCAGAAATGATAATCACTTCGGTGGTAATCATGGCCATGACAATAAGAGTGGACATTTCAAGAAGAGGAGATTCAACAAGGATGGAAAGACATCAGCACCAGCACCTGTTATTAAGGAAGGAGAACGACCGCCGGTCGTATGTTACAAATGTGGAGGGGAAGGAACATAAGTCCAAACTACACGATGCAGTCCAAAGCATGTTGTAATTGTGGAAAAGAAGGTCACCTAGCCCGATTTTGTCGTGCACCAAAGTCAAGTCCAGCTGGGATGGAGGCATCAAAGGGTGTCCCAGATAAGACAAAACCGGTAGTTCAAGGGAGAGCGTTTGTCGTAACCTCCCAAAAAGCGAGGAATCCGAATGAGGTGATCACGGGTAAGCTAATCATAAACTCTATCGAAGTTTATACTTTATTTGATACCGGTTCTACCCATTCCTTTATTTCTCCTACTTGCGCTAAACTTTTAAATTTGACTCCAGAGAAATTAGACTTTGACTTATCTGTTGAAACTCCGCTGGGAGAAACCTTCATTAAATCCACGGTTTATAAGTCTTGTTTGATTTAAATCGGTAACCGCACGTTACCTGTCGATCTTATTTCTTTGAAAATACTTGCATTTGATGTGATTTTAGGGATTGATTTGTTAAGTACTCATCAAGCTAAAATCGATTATTTTCGTAAGGTTGTTAGCTTTCATATTCCTAACCAACCTATTATACAAATTCAAGCAACCAAACCACTAAAATCAATCACTGTCATATCAAGCTATAAAGCTATTCGTTTATTGAAAAATGGATGTCAAGCTTTCTTAGCCCATGTCACAGATTTAAATAAAAATATGTCAGATTTGAATGATATTTCTATTGTTAATAAATTTCCTGACGTATTCCCTGAAGAACTTCCTGGCCTACCCCCAGAGCGTGAAATTGAATTTTGTATCGACCTTGAAACCGGTACAAAACCAATTTCCAAATCCCCATATCGAATGGCTCCTATTGAACTTCAGGAGTTAAAAACCCAACTACAGGAATTGTTAGACATCAATTTCATTAATCCTAGTATGTCTCCTTGGGGTGCTCCTGTTCTATTCGTGAAGAAGAAAGATGGTAGTATGCGACTTTGTATTGATTATCGGGAGTTGAATCATGTCACCATCAAAAATAGGTACCCGTTACCTCGCATTAATGACCTGTTTGACCAGTTGCAAGGAGCCAAATTCTTTTCAAAGATTGATCTTTGTTCTGGATATCATCAGTTGAAGATTAAAACGGATGACATTCCAAAGACTGCTTTTAGAACTCGGTACGGGCATTATGAATTCCTAGTCATGTCTTTTGGATTGACTAATGCTCTTGCTGCCTTCATGGATATGATGAACCGAGTATTCAAGAAATATTTGGATCACTTTGTGGTCATCTTTATTGATGACATCCTCTTATACTCCAAAACCCGTGAAGACCATGAGCAACACTTGAGGCTGATACTCCAAAAGCTTCGTGAAAACAAGCTATATGCCAAGTTGAAGAAATGTGAGTTTTGGCTTGAGGAAGTTGCATTCCTTGGGCACGTAATATCAAATCATGGAATATTTGTTGACCCGGCAAAGATTGAAACAATTCAAAGTTGGGAGCAACCTAAGTCAGCGACCGAAGTACGTAGCTTTCTCGGCTTAGCTGGTTATTATCGGAGATTCGTAGAAGGGTTTTCTCGAATCGCTACTCTATTAATATAGTTGACTCGAAAAGATACAAAGTTCGGTTGGAGCGAGGAATGTGAGAAGAGTTTTCAAGAACTCAATAGAAGACTCATTTCAAAGACTGCTCGACAATACCATCCGCCTTGAGGGATTTGTCATCTACAGTGATGCTTCGGGCAAAGGGTTAGGATGTGTTCTCATGCAACATGGGAAAGTCATAGCCTATGCCTCTCGACAACTCAAAGAATATGAGAGGAATTATCCTACTCATGATCTAGAGTTGGAAGCTGTCGTTTTTGCGCTTAAGATTTGGAGGCATTACCTGTATGGAGAGAAGGTGGAGATCTATACGGATCATAAAAGCCTCAAATATTTCTTTACTCAAAAGGAACTCAACATGCGGCAACGACGATGGCTTGAGCTATTGAAAGATTATGATCATACCATCCAATACCATCCTGGAAAAGCGAACGTAGTAGCTGACGCATTGAGTAGAAGATCATATGCGGGCACGAGTGCAATATTGTCAACACAAAGGCCCATTTTGTATGACTTGGAAAGAATGGAAATATAGTTAAAGACTCTAGGGACCCATGTGATGATGGCGAATATACAAGTGGAATCGACTTTAATCGATAAAGTTAAAGCTGCTCAAGCTACAGACCTGGAGCTGATGCGTATGAAGAAGAAAGTGCAAGAAGGTGCTATTCCGGAAGTAAGAATCGATGAAGAAGGAATACTTCGAGTCAACTCCAGACTTTGTGTTCTTAACGATTCTGACTTGATGTATAAAATTATGATGGAGGCGCACAACACACCGTTTGTAATCCATCCTTGGAGTACCAAAATGTATCGTGATCTTTGACATACATTTTGGTGGAGCAATATGAAGAGAGAGATAGCAGAGTTTATCTCAAGGTGTCTAACTTGTCAACGAGTCAAGTGAGCATCAAGTGCCAAAAGGTCCATCAGAACCACTTGAAATTCCATAATGGAAGTGGGAGCACATTACCATGGATTTTGTTACTGGTCTTCCCAAGGTTTCTCAAGGCATAGATGTGATTTGGGTCATTGTTGATAGATTGACCAAGTCTGCTCATTTCTTACCGATACGAGAAACTTATACACTTGAACGTCTTGCTAGTATGTACATAAACGAGATTGTAAGATTGCATGGTATGCCAGTATCCATAGTTTCTGATCGAGACCCAAGATTCACTTCACGATTTTGGGTTAGTTTGCAAAAAGCTATGGGCACGAATTTACAATTTAGTTCGATATCATCCTCAAACGGATGGGCAATGGAAAGGACTATTCAAACTCTTGAAGATTTATTAAGACTCGTGTCCTCGACTTCAAGGGAAGTTGGGACAAGTTCTTACCATTAGTGGAGTTTTCCTACAACAACAGCTTATCAAGGAAGCATTGGCATGGCTCCATTGAGGCCAGTATGGAAGAAAGTATCGTTCTCTAGTATGCTGGGATGAGGTGGGTGAAGCAACGTTGTAGGGACCGGAGTTGGTACGTATGACTACGGAAAAGATTCAAACGATCCGACAACGTATAAAAACCTCACAAGACCGACAAAAGAGTTATGCTGATCTTCATCAAAAGGACGTGGAATTCGATATTGGAGATCATGTGTTGTTACGTGTTGCTCCATGGAAAGGAGTTACGAGATTTGGAAAGAGAGGAAAGCTCAATCCTCTATTCATTGGCCCATTTTTAATCCTCGATCGAGTAGGAACTATGGCCTATAGACTCGCCTTACCGCCAAGTATGTCTCGTGTTCATAACGTTTTTCACATATCTATATTACGTAAATATGTGAAAGACCCTAACCATATTATTGAATTAGAACCAGACGAGATAAAGGAAGATTTAACATATGAAGAGTTACCTGTTAAAATCTTGAATAAGAAGGATCATATTCTACGCTCCAAGGTTATACCTCAAGTCAAAGTTTTATGGAGAAACCACGATGTGGAGGAAATGACCTGGGAGTTAGAATCTGAGATGAAGTCAAGATATCCTCACCTCTTCGATATACCAGGTACGTACCCTCATTTCGAGGATGAAATTTCATAAGAAGGTGAGGTTATAAGACCCCAACTTTTATGAATAAAGAATAATTTTCTCAAAATATATTTTTGAATATTATGGTGTTAATTTGATATAATGTTATAGTTGCGGGTAATATTTATAAATTTTGCAAAGTAAGCAAGTGGTTATATAATATTCGATTGGTCGGGGAATATTCGTTTTAACAGGGAATATTCGTACGACGACACAATCATTGGTGGACCCCACAAAAGAAGTCTTATCGTAGTAAGAAAAATGATGTAATTATCTTTTATAAAATAATAACGGTAAGTGTTACCGATTAAAACCGTTGAACTACCTTAGTAGTAAAAGTACAGTAATACGCATGGTTGCATAGTAGCACACTGTATTGATTATTGATGCTTACGTGAGAAGTCACTCAGTTATACTCAATTATTGCTATAGTAATCACGATCATATCTCTCATATTATTGATTCGATTATTGTCACAATATCATCTGCATAATATGATATATTATTAAATCAATAATTGAGACGGCAAAGTTATTCATATTATTAAATTGCAATATTTACAATGTCTAGAAGTTCTGTCAAGGAGAGGTTTGGTCATCTAATTGCGCGCCAATAAGGAGAAATCCTTATCGAAAAGCCCCCTCTTTCCTAAGAACGACCTGGTTGTTAAATATTGTGAGTTATAATATTAATGATGAATAAGTTCGTGTTGATTAAAGATGAAATTGATAGTTCCATTGTGTTGGAATTATTAGTGTTAGTGGAAATTTACATTTATTTCGATATTAATTGATGTCCGGAAGTTATAATTGACCAAATTTGTAATTAATCGGATAAATGAGCAATTAATTGCTATTAATTCACATGATTATAACTATTTGTTCACATGTGTGTACTATTGATTTACATTCTTGTATTATTAGGGAAGTTGGTGCAAGATTGATAATACTTGCATGACTAAGTTAAAAATGGAGGTATAGATGGAGGTATTATACTATAATTCGTATTTTCACATGATTATAACTATTGGTTCACATGTTTGAACTATTGATTCACGTTATTTACTATTAGGGGAGGTGGTACAAGTTTGATAATACTTGCAGGACT
This sequence comes from Panax quinquefolius, assembly GCA_020205615.1. Classification (NCBI taxonomy): domain Eukaryota; kingdom Viridiplantae; phylum Streptophyta; class Magnoliopsida; order Apiales; family Araliaceae; genus Panax; species Panax quinquefolius. The sequence continues at coordinate 104,012,180 of CM035163.1, read as the reverse complement.
AAATTAAAAATGAAAGAAAAGTTAGAGGTATTGTACTGTAATATTTCGAGCCCCAAAACGTGCAATTATCGAAACTATATTTTTCTATAAATAGAAGCTCATTCTTCCTTCATTTCTCACCAATTCACTAAACTTAGAGCAATTATTATAGAGAGAAATTATAGAGAGAAAGAAGAAAAGAAGTCTGCTACCTCACTATTCCAAAGATCCATCTTCTCTTTTGAGGTAAGGGTATTATTTCTTCGTATTCATGAAGAGAGTTTCGTTATTTCATTCTTTATTATTATGTTGGAATAACTTGTGTATGCGAAGTACTGCATACATGGTGAAATTCTTCTCTTATTCCATTCTTTATTATTCTCGTTGAATATCCCGTCTGCATGCGGATTACGCATGACCTCGGGTTCCAATCTTTATTATTCATTGGAATATCCTGTTTATGTGTATTAATGGCGTGATTCGGTTCCATTATTTATTATTACATTGAATAACCTCGCCTACGCATCTTTGTCTATCGCATGCCCTAGTGAATTTCGTTGTTATTCAATTCTTTATTATTCTATTGGAATATCCGTACGTGCGTATTACGATGACCTAGTTCCATTCTTTATTATTCTGGTTGGGAATAACTCCGCTCTGTATATGGCCTATTGCAGCTCGGTGAATTCTTCTGTTATCCCATTCCTTATTATTCTGTTAGAATAACCTGTCTATTTGGATTACCACATGCATAGTGAATGATCCTTCGTATTAATTCCTTATTAAATTGTAAAAATGATTTGTCTACGTGGATTAGCGCATGGCGGGCGAAAATCCATTTGCAGTTTTATATATTCTGTGAGACCCCAGATTTTATCAATAAAGATTTAAATTTTGTCGAAATAATTTTTAATATTATGGTGTGAATTTGAGATAATATTATAGTTGTGGGTAGTATTTATAAATTTTGCAAAAGTATGCAAGTGGTTATATTATATTCGATTGGTGGGGAATATTGGTTTAGCGAGGGAATATTCGCATAACTACTCAATCATTGGTGGACCTCATAATGTAATTATTATCGGATCGAGAAAACGACAAAAAATATTTTATTGAAATAACGGCGGAAGTTTTACCGTGGTTCTTGTTGAACTACTTTCAGTAGTAAAAGTACAAGAATCGTGTGGTTGCATAAGTAGACACTACAGATTGATTATTGATGCTTATGTGAGAAGTCACTCAGTTTGATTCCATTATTATTCGATTAATAATATGAATTATTATAAGCGATAATGACGCTTTTGTTTTATTCAGTATTATTAACGTAATAAAATGAAACATCTTTTTATATAAAATAGAATACTTTATTAAAGTTATTCTATAAATAATATATTATATTTTATTATGCATAGTGTTGTATAGTGTTTTGCATAGTGTTTTGCATAGTATTGCATAAATAGCGTTTGCATAGTAAAATGTTTTTATATAAATAGAATATATTATATTTTATTTAAAAGATTTTTCTTTAAATATGGACCGCCGATTAAAGTAAATCAACTGACCGCTCATGGATTAGTTACTATGCATTCCATTTTCCTATAAATAAGCTCATTCCTTCATTATTTTCTTACTTAATTCATTGAAACTCTAGAGAGAAATTATAGAGAGAAGCTATAGAGAGAAAGTTATAGAAAGAAGAAGAGTATTCTCGCTACTTCACTACTTCTATATTCAGGTTCTTTTTACGGTAAGGGTGTTATTCTTTCTTCTCGAAGAGAACTTCATTATTCCATTCATTATTATTCATTGAATAACTCGTAAAAGTGGCATACCCTATACATAACCTCGATACGCCAGATACCCTATACTTGGTGAAATCCTTATGTTATTCCATTGCTTATTATTCATTGGAATAACTCAGATAATGCTATTATTTACCCTATACTTGGTGACATTCTTCTATTATTTATTTGTTGAACATCCTATTCGTGTGTTTTACACCGGACCGGTTCCGCTTTTTATTATTCTGTTGGAACATCTTGTTCGTGGTGTTTTACACGGACCGGTTAAAATCTTTATCATTCTGTTGGAACATCCCGCTTGGTGTGAATTTCACTTTGATTCGGTTCCGTTATTATTATTCGTTGAAAATAACTCGCATGGCGCGGGCACCGCATGCATGGTGATTTCTTTTGTTATTCCATTCTTTATTATACCCAAAGCTTGGTTAAAACTTTGACTTCTATACTCCATGAAATTAGTAGAATATCCTTGATATTTGCGTTTCATCCAAAGATCTTTTCATGGAAATATTCTTCGATCATTATTGAATTTTACTCACGAAACAAAGATCATGTCGACAATTTGGACGTTAATAATTCATGGATTAAATAATTCTTGAACTTGTTTTATTGAATTACTATGTCATTGTCATCATCCTCATGTTATATTATGTTATCTTTGGCTTACGTGCATAGATGAACTTAGTATGATTATGACCTGTGGATCATTCTAAGATAATCACGACTTGATATAAATGATGTGACAAAAGTCCTCAAAGTGGTCTGTAATGCAAATGATGGATAGTTTTTGGTATGATTATGACCGGGGTGATTCTAAGATAGTCATGACCATTGATAATTTGATGAAAATCCTTGACCGTGGGGTACGTGGATGATTAGATGTGGTGGTTTATTATTGTCGAGTCTCGCCGATAAAAATTGATGAAAACCTTTTAAAACCTAAAAGATAGTAGACTTTTATTCTCTACTCGACTCTTTTAATGGATTGCTTATTCACCGCAGCTTAACCTGGTTGTCTATTGTATTTTATCGTTTAACATCGTTGAAGGCTAATGATAATTTATTGGCATTATCTTTGTCATAATATTTCATTGGGCTAGTTGAGCTCACCCTTTCTTTCACCGTTTTCTTCGTGAAATGAGAACATAGCCGAGACGAGTCTGGGAACGTAAGTAATGGTCCAGAGGATAGCATTAGTAGTCCTCACTATTGCGTGAAATAGTGTGATAATAGTTGTAATGAGGACTCCTTTTGAGTTTGTATAATATCTAGTAGACAATATTTGTATTCAAACTCACGCTTTTTGTCGTATTGTATACCTACGCTTATATTAGTAAGTCAGTATTTGAATTTATGTACCATGTAAGTGGCGACCCAAGATGGGTGACGTATACCTAATTTTGGGGGCGTCATAGTTGGTATCAGAGCTTAGGGATATGATCCCTGGCTAAGAGGTGAGAATAGAACTAGGAGGGGAGAGACGGAAATTCTTCGCTAGTATGACCTACCTAAGTTTATTTAGTATTTAATTGGCTCACGATTGTATAGGGATAATATGTGACATGTTAATTAACCCTTGTTTTGTGACAGTGTTTGAGAATGATATCTGAAAATGCTGAGATAAGCAATGAAGCACATGAGAGTGTTGATTCAGCTCAAACAAAAGGTAACGACCAATAATACGATAATAATCATACTGGTGGCAACGGCTATCAGAACAATGATAACCATCGTGGGGGAAATTATCATGTTAAGAATGGTAACCACTTCGGTGGTAATCATGGCAAAGATAATAGAAGTGGAAATTGCAAGAAGAGAAGGTAATTTAGTTCAATTTTGTTGTGCACCGAAGTCAAGTCCAGCTGGGATAGTGGCACCAAAGGCGGATACGGACAAAACAAAGTCGGTGGTTTCAGGAAGAGCGTTTTTCGTGACTTCTCAAAAAGTGGGTAACCCGAACGAAGTTAGTACGGGTTAGTTAATTATAAATTCTTGCAAAGTCTATACCTTATTAGATACTGGGTTCTACCCATTCTTTTATCTCTCTTGCTTATGCTCAACGCTTAAATTTGACTCGGAGAAATTAGACTTTGATTTATCTATTGAAACTTCGTTGGGAGAAACCTTCGTTACCTCCATCGCTTATTAATCTTGTTGTTTCAAATAAACACTTTCACGTGCTATTCGTCGATCTTATCTCTTTGAAAATACTTGCCTTTGAGGTAATTTTTTAAAAACGATTGATTAACTACTCATTATTCTTTTTTGTAAGGTTGTTAGCTTTCATATTCCTAACCAACCTGTTATACGAATTCAAAGTAACCAAATCCTAAAGTTAATCACTGTGATATCAAGCCATAAGTAAAGAGCCCCGAACCTTTCGTTGTCAACTTCCTTGTGTGGAATGCACCAAGCCGACTTTCTACAAAGGCGATATCGTGAATGAAGATGGCAAGTTTATAGGTATCATTGTGAGGTGCTATCTAGGTTAAGGGATAGAAGTCACAGTTGGTATCAATGTGACGTACTATCCAAGTCTTGGATAAGAGTCATAGTATTGAATGATATTTCTATTATTAATAAATTTCCTGGCGTATTCTTGAAGACTTCTTAGCCTACTTAGAGCGTAAAAATCGAATTTTGTATTGACCCCAGTACAAAAACCCATTTCTTAAACCCTCAAATATTTCTTCAACTAAAAGGATCATTTACGAGGATTATGATGAAAGTCATAATAAAAGCATTGGACTAATGAAAATCATGGGTATATGAAGTATTAGTAAGTGTTATGATGAGTTATGTTGGTTATTATGTGAAAACATGAAAGTTTCTTAGAAATCACAAAGAGTTGAAAATCAGATTTTGGTGAAAAACGTAACATGAAATTCAATTGACCATATCTCCTATTATATTTTGAATTTTTGAGCGTGGTCAAGTCCTAGAGTTAGATCTATGAGTTACCTAACTAATCCAAGTGGAATTACTGGAAAAGGTGTTGTAGATTTTTGTGTGGACTGATTTTAGCAAAGGAGGCCAAAGCTGTAAATTTCGAAAATGCTACTGCCCAGAAACTTTAAGGGACTGTTTCGGCCACTTAAATTATGAGAAAAATTCTGGCCTTTTGGGACATGAATGTATATGGTATAAAGTACATCCTGTCCAAAAATGAGCTCATTCTGACTTAAAATGAGCAAGTTATGACTATTTCAATATTTAGGTTTTTCCGACGAAAATCGCTATAACCGGAGTTCTATAACTCCGATGACCATGAAATTTAAACTGGAGGCTCACGTTAGCATGTGTAAGGTCCTGCCAAGATTTGGGAATTTTTGGAGTTAAACTTGAGGTAGCTAATTTCTTAAGGAATTAATTAGAAATTGATTTTTGAAAAATAGTAAATGAATTTTAAAAATTCCGAGAAAAATATATTTTCATCACGGGACTATATTATGCTAAATCCCAGAAAAGAAATATTTTTGGGACTGATTTGGTATTTTTCATGAAAATAGTTTAATACTTAACATATGAGTTAAATATGTTATGTGAAGTAACAAAGTTGAAAATAGGATATTATGGCTAGAGAATCCTATATATGTAGTATATGCATATTTTTTGAGAGATTTGATAATTGGTGATGATATCTTATGAGTATGGCATTTTGAATGATTAAATGCATTATATGGTAAAACGTAAACAATTAAGAAAAATTGTTTATAAATTTAAGAAATGATTAAAATATTGTTATAATATTAATGATATTAGATTATGAGATTATTAAGTGATTGATAACATGGGGATATTCTTGAACTCGGATAAATTATATTATAAATGTTTAATATTTATCCTTTATCTCATTTGATTGATTCTTTATATCATTATCCTCACGCTTATATTATGTTGAAAGTCATCCGTATCAGAAGTGCATAGATGGACTTGGTATGATTATGACCTGTGGATTGTTAAGATAATCATAATCAGTAATTGAAAACACAATTATCTTTGGTCAGTAGTGCATGGATAATTTGTGGTCGTGATACTAATGAATACACAATTATCTTTGGTCAGTAGTGCATGGATAATTTGTGGTCGTGATACTAATGAATACACAATTATCTTTGGCCGTAGTGCATGGATAATTTGTGGTCGGATACTAATGAATACACGATTATCTTTGGTCAGTAGTGCATGGATAATTTGTGGTCGTGATATTAATGAATACACAATTATCTTTGGTAGTAGTGCTTGGATAATTTGTGGTCGTGATACTAATGAATACACAATTATCTTTGGTAGTAGTGCATGGATAATTTGTGGTCGTGATACTAATGAATATCCTTGGCCTCGTAAAGCGTGGATGATTCGATGATATGAATTAATTATTGAGTGAGTCTCAAAGAATGAAATATTAATTCATGGATGTGGTAAAAGTCATCTTTCGTCAGTAGTGCATTGATAGACTTGGTATGATTATGACCAAGGATTATTCTTAAGATAATCATGACAGTAATTGAAAAACACGAATATCCTGGCCCATTGGTGCATGGATAATTCATGGTCGTGATACTATTAAGTCGCTGCCTCAAAGATTATTGGTTTTACGCTTGTATATCTTTAGTACCAGAAAGGCAAAGATGAATTGTTAATGAATAGCTTCAAGTGATTTCAAAGATGAATTTAATATTTTTAAACGATAAAGGTATTCAAGGTATCCTCATCTCTTTATCATACCAGTGTATCGCACTCTAATTTCGAGGGCGAAATTCCATAAGGAGGGGAGATTGTGAGACCCCAGATTTTATCAATAAAGATTTAAATTTTGTCGAAATAATTTTTAATATTATGGTGTGAATTTGAGATAATATTATAGTTGTGGGTAGTATTTATAAATTTTGCAAAGTATGCAAGTGGTTATATTATATTCGATTGGTCGAGGAATATTGGTTTAGCAGGAATATTCAGATAACTACTCAATCATTGGTGGACCCCATTAATGTAATTATTGTCGGATTGAGAAAACGACAAAAATATTTTATTGAAATAACGGCGGAAGTTTTACCGTGGTTACTGTTGAACTACTCGGTAGTAAAAGTACAGTAATACGTGTGGTTGCATAGTAGCACACGGTATTGATTATTGATGCTTATGTGAGAAGTCACTCAGTTTGATTCCATTATTGTCGATTAATAATATGAATTATTATAGCGATAATGACGTTTTGTTTTATTCGTATTATTAACGTAATAAAATGTAAACATCTTTTATATAAAATAGAATACTTTATTAAAGTTATTCTATAAATAGAATATATTATATTTTATTATGCATAGTGTTGCATAGTGTTTTGCATAGTGTTTTGCATAGTATTGCATAAGCGTTTGCATAGTAAAATGTTTTTATATAAATAGAATATATTATATTTTATTTAAAAGATTTTTCTTTAAATATGGACCGTCGATTAAAGTAAATCAATCCGGACCGCTCATGGATTAGTTACTATGCATTCCATTTTCCTATAAATAGAAGCTCATTCCTTCATTATTTTCTTACTTAATTCATTGAAACTCTAGAGAGAGAAATTATAGAGAGAAGCTATAGAGAGAAAGTTATAGAAAGAAGAAGAGTATTTCGCTACTTCACTACTTCTATATTCAGTTCTTTACTACTAGTGAAGGTGTTATTCTTTCTTCTTGAAGAGAACTTCGTTATTCCATTCATTATTATTCGTTGGAATAACTCGTAAAAGTGGCATACCCTATACATAACTCGTGACACGCCTGGCATACCCTATACTTGGTGAAATCCTTATGTTATTCCATTATTATTATTCTCATTGAATAACTCGTATAATGCTAGATTACCCTATACTTGGTGACATTCTTCTATTATTTACATTGGAACATCCTATCGTGTGTTTTACACCGGACCGGTTCCGCTTTTATTATTCTCGTTGGAACATCTTGTTCATGGTGTTTTACAGGACCGGGTTTAAAATCTTTATCATTCTCGGTTGGAACATCCCGCTTGGTGTGAATTTCACGACCGTTCCGTTATTATTATTCTGTTGAATAACTCGCTCATGCAAGTACCGCATGCATGGTGATTTCTTTTGTTATTCCATTCTTTATTATACCCAAATTGGTTAAAACTTTGACTTCTATACTCCATGAAATTAGTAGAATATCCTTGATATTTGCGTTTCATCCAAAGATCTTTTCATGGAAATATTCTTCCGATCATTATTGAATTTTACTCTACTAAACAAAGATCATGTTGACAATTTGGACGTTAATAATTCATGGATTAAATAATTCTTGAACTTGTTTTATTGAATTACTATGTCATTGTCATCATCCTCATGTTATATTATGTTATCTTTGGCTTACGTGCATAGATGAACTTAGTATGATTATGACCAGGATCATTCGGTAAGATAATCACGACTTGATATAAATGATGTGACAAAAGTCCTCAATTATTCTGTAATGCGTTGATGGATAGTTTTTGGTATGATTATGACTGTGGGTGATTCGGTATAGTCATGACCATTGATAATTTGATGAAAATCCTTGACCGTGGTACAGGATGATTAGATGTGGTGATTTATTATTGTCGAGTCTCGGCGATAAAAATTGATGAAAACCTTTTAAAACCTAAAAGATAGTAGATTTTATTCTCTACTTGACTCTTTTAATGGATTGCTTATTCGCCGCAGCTTAAACCGGTTGTCTATTGTATTTTATCGTTTAACACTTTGTTGAAGGCTAATGATAATTTATTCGGCATTATCTTTGTCATAATATTTCTTCATTGGGCTAGTTGAGCTCACCCTTTCTTTCACCGTTTCTTCGTGAAATGAGAACATAGCCGGGACTTAGCCTGGGAACGTAAGTAATGGTCCAGAGGATAGCATTAGTAGTCCTCACTATTACGTGAAATAGTGTGATAATAGTTGTAATGAGGACTCCTTTTGAGTTTGTATAATATCTAGTAGACAATATTTGTATTCAAACTCACGCTTTTTGTCGATTGTATATTTACGAGTTATATTAGTAAGTTGTATTTGAATTTATGTACCATGTAAGTGGCGACCCAAGATGGGTGACGTATACCTAATTTTGGGGGCGTCACATATTCTATTATACTCAGTTGGTTAAAGTTTTGACTTCTATACTCCATGAAATTAGTAGAATATCCAGGATATTTGCGCTTCATCCAGTATCTTTTCATGGAAATATTTTTCTGAACATTCTTGAATTTTACTCCACAAAGAAGTATCATGTTGACAATTTGGACGTTATTGATTTCAGGATAAATTAACTTATAAATCTTTAAAATTTATTCTTGAACTTGTTTTATTGAATTATTATGTCATTGTCATCATCCTCATGCTTATATTGTGATGAAAGTCATCTTTGGCTTACGTGCATAGATGGACTCGGTATGATTATGACCAGGGATTATTCGGTGTAATCATGACCTGTAATGTTATAAATGACGTGGTAAAAGTCCTCAGTGGCCTGTAGTGCGGTGATGGGCGATGTTTTGGTATGATTATGACCAGGGATTATTCGGTATAGTCATGACCATTGATGATTTAATGAATATCCTTGGCCCATAGTGCAGGGATAATTCGATGATGTGGTTTATTTATTAAGCTGAGTCTCAGCGATAAAAATTGATGAAAACATTTTAAATCATAGAAGATAGTAGGTATCATGCTCTACTTGACTCTTCTAATGGATTGCTTATTCCGCCGCAGCTAAACTTGATGTCTATTATATTTTATCAGTTTAACATTGTTGAAGACTAATGATAATTTATTCTACATTATCTTAGTCATAATATTTCTTACTGGGGTAGTTGAGCTCACCCTTTTGCTTTCATTGTTCTCTTTAGAAAATGAGAACGTAGCCGGGACTAGTCGGGGAACGGAGTGACGGTCCAGATGATAGCATTAGTAGTCCTTACTATTCTGTTAAATAGTGTGATAATAAATGTAATGAGGACTCCATTGAGTGTGGATATTGTCTAGATGACAATATTTGTATTAAAACTCACAACATATGTTTTGTCGTATTTTACACGACTGTTGTATAATTAAGTTGTATTTGAATTTTGTACCATGTATTTGGCGACTCAAGATCGGTGATGTATACCTATTTTGGGGGCGTCACATGCATGCTATCCCTCTTGTTGTTTGTTGTCAATTATATTGCTAAGACATGTATTCTGATTACAAATCCATGCCAATAAGATTCCCAAGCCATCCCAAACACTTAAGTTCATGTTACTGTAGCATTAGAAACAAACCAGGAGTCTTCACATCCCCTTACCATCGCCCCAGCGGGGGTGTAAGCTTGTATTGTGTGACACCCCTGAATCCGGGTCCTCTGACCCCGGTCCGGTCATCACGATAAAATACAAACATCCACCTCTAAACAACATATGATAACTAAAATGCGGAAAATAATAAACGTACGTCATTCATTCAAAAGGTGTTACTAGTCCCAAGATACGATAACCTTAATATCATCTTACAAACATACCCTAAAATAAACATTAGGGTTCATATTACATAATAGTAATTTAAACTAAACGTAAGGTAAAGTCTGCTCTTTGCCACTATTCTACATCTTTCCTTTACCCTTGTCCTTCCCTGAGGTCTCGAGCTTAGCTGCAATATAATTCATGATATAGCAAGGATGAACAACAAGTTTGCCCAACAAGTTTAAATACAACAATAAGGATATATCATGATGAATGAAAAATATCTGCCAATGAATTCAACAATATGAATATCTGAAGGATTCAACAATATGAATATTGGAAGCAAAGATAATGATTACTTTTAGAATAACTGCTAGTCAAATAGACTTTGAACTATAACACTCCAATGTAATCAATAGCTAATTGACCCTTTGGTTATCGGCTCTACGAATAAGTACTTGGGGATCGACCTCGCATACCACTATATGTATATGCATAACATTTAAATCTGCTCTTTGTATCTTATATTAGATACCTGGGGCACTCCCCTATCATAAAAGGGGTGTTCTTTCAGTCGAAGAATCCTTACCATTAATTGGTTTGGATAACTTTTATAAAACTTCATACGCTTGTCTGACCGAACAAAGGTTCAGACTCTATCTAACACAGTTCAAGAATTATTGAACTTTAAATGATGTACAAGTCCAAGACTGTATGAACTCAAGTGCACTAAGTACGAATATCAATAATATCGATGTGGAATAATTGTAAGTAATTAAACCACTTAATATCATGCTTGGAATTAAGATTCAAGCTTAAATGAATTACTTTCAATTCAACAATAACCTGCTCAATATAATATGAGAAGGATAGGAAACTTTCACAAACTCAAAGTTGTGTTAGTTAGGAAACTTGCAACACAATAAAAATAGTGTTCGGATACTTGCTCAAGTAAAAGAGTAAGAATTAAGAAAGTTGCTCAATATGAATTTAAGTGAGATTAGGGAACTTGTACAATAAAAGTAGGGTTCAAGGAACTTGTCTGCTTGCTCAGCTAAAATTAATTCTAGCTTTAATTACTTGCGTTAAAACGACCTAATGTTAACAAGTCGATCTTTTCAATTAGTATGTGTAAACTAGTACGAGTCTACACTTAAAAGAATTAAGTCATCACATAGTATGCTTCTCAACATATTATATGGCATAATGGTCACATATTATAGGGTACAAAAATCATATAAGCATGCCTTGTAACTTCAAAAAAAAAAAACAGAATCTTGGTAAGACTGCAGGATCTGAGTAGATTGCGCTAGTCTCAAAGCTTAGGGACTGAGATAAATTGCTACTGGCCCTCCGCGCACCAAGTTTGAGCTTTTCACTTCCTGACTTCAGTCCAACTCTAACACACCAATTACACATATATTTTAAAATACATACATGCTAGAGCTTCATATATAACACATGACCATACTTGAATTCATTACCACAAGTTTAACTTACAATTTATATGTCATTAAAACATAAAAAGGTCATGTAGTCATCATGCTTTGTAACTTGATTATACGATACTCAGTAGTCATGCTTGTATATAGACAATACATGTATACTTTACTCATATAGTTCATTTTTTAGAAATTTCCTTTTTATGATTATTTGTGCATAAGTGAAAACCATACCTTAACCAAACGATGCTCATGCCAATATAGTTGTAGGCTTAATGAGTTCTAATTTATATGCTTGCATGGTCATAATGTACTTTACTCATTACTTGATGACATTAGCTTCCTCATTCTAACTTTCTTTGAATTTACCCTAAGTCAACTTAGTATCTACAAGGAATCTTAACACATAACTCTTATGCATTTGCAACATATTTTAAAGCCACATATATATGTTCAAATTATGACGCCCGCAAAATAGGTATACATCACCCATCTTGAGTCGCCAAATATATGGTACAAAATTAAAATACAACTTAATTATACAACTGTCGTGTAAAATATGACAAAACATAAGCTGAGAGTTTAAACAAGAATATTGTCATCTAGATAATATCCACACTTAATGGTGTCCTCATTACAATTATTATCACATTATTCCGTAGAATAGTGAGGACTACTAAAGCCATTTATCCTGGACAATCACTCCATTCCCCGACTTGTCCCAGCTATATTCTCATTTCCTAAAGAGAACAATGAAAGAAAGGGTGAGCTCAACTAGCCCTGTAGCGCCCCCAAATCCGTGTATCTTCCAACCCGAGAGATGGTGCTATACTGAACAAACATTCATACAGGTCATGATTATACCGAATGATCCCTGGTCATAATCATAACAAGTCCATCAATGCACGTAAGCCAAAGATGACTTTCATCACAATATAAGAATGCTGATGATGACAATGGCATAATAATTCAATAAAACAAGTTCAAGAATAAATTTTAAAGATTTATAAGTTAATTTATCCTGAAATCAATAACGTCCAAATTGTCAACATGATACTTCTTTGTAGAGTAAAATTCAAGAATAATTATCATGCACCAAAAATAATTTGGACAGAAAAGAATCAATTTTTCATCATGAATAATAACCCGTGAATAGTACTTCGGGAATAGTACCTCGTGAATAGTACCCCGACATGAAAAGTACTCCAAATACCTGAGTGAATAATATTTGGGTGAATAGTAATTTAGGTGAATAGTAACCCGTGAATAGTAACTCGTGAATAGTATTCCGGCATGAGAAGTGCCCCGAATACCCGAGTGAATAATACTAGAGTGAATAGTAACCCGTGAATAGTAACTCGTAACAGAAAATACACAATAAAATGATATTTCATGACGAGTACAAAAAAATGATATCTCATATGAGTATAATAGAATATACGAAACTGCAAATAGATTTTCATCCGCCATGCGATAATCCACGTAAACAGATCATTTCCACAATTTAATAAAGAATGAATACGAAAGGTCATTCACCATGCATGTGGTAATCCATATAGACAGGTTATTCCAACAGAACAATAAGGAATGGAATAACAGAAGAATTCACATTTTGAGGTAACAGACTTCTCTTCTTCTTTCTCTCTATAATTTCTCTATATAATAATTGCTTTATAGCTTTAGTGAATTGGTGAGAAATGAAGGAAGAATGAGCTTCTATTTATAGGAAAATATAGTTTCAATAATTGCACATTTTGGGGCTCAAAATATTACAGTACAATACCTTCAACTTTTCTTTCATTTTTAATTTAGTCCTGCAAGTATTATCAAACTTGCACCACCTCTCCTAATAGTAAATAATGTGAATCAATAGTTCAATCATGTGAATCAATAGTTATAAACATGTGAAAAAATTAATTATAGTATAGTACCTCCATCTATACCTCCATTTTTAACTTAGTCATGCAAGTATTATCAATCTTGCACCAACTCCCCTAATAGTACAAGAATGTGAATCAATAGTACACACATGTGAACAAATAGTTATAATCATGTGAATTAATAGCAATTAATTGCTCATTTATCCGGTTAATTACCCGATTGATCAATATAACCTCCAGACATCAATAAATGTCGATTTTCACTAACACTAATAATTCCAACACAATGGCACTATCAATTTCATCTTTAATCAACACGAACTTATTCATCATTAATATTATAACTCACAATATTTAACAACCAGGTCGTTCCTAGGAAAGAGGGGGCTTTCCGATAAGGATTTCTCCTTATTAACGCGCAATTAGATGACCAAACCTCTCCTTGATAGAACTTCTAGACATTGTAAATATTGCAATTTAATAATATGAATAACTTTGCTGTCTCAATTATTAATTTAATAATATATCATATTATGCAGATTATACTGTGTTAATAATTGAATCAATAATATGAGAGATATGATGCACCAATTACTGTAGCAATAATTGAGTATAACTGAGTGACTTTTCACGTAAGCATCAATAATCAATACCGTGTGCTACTATGCAACCACGATATTCTCGTACTTTTACTACCGAGTAGTTCAACAGTTTTAACGGTAACACTTTCGCCGTTATTTTTATAAAAAGATAATTCTGTCGTTTTCTTACTACGATAATACTTCTGTTGTGGGGTCCACCAATGATTGTGCCGTTGTACGAATATTTCCTGTTAAAACGAATATTCCCCGACCAATCGAATATTATATAACCACTTGCTTACTTTGAAAAATTTGTAAATATTATCCATAACTATAACATTATATCAAATCCACACCATAATATTCAAAAAAATATTTCGAGAAATTTAAATCTTTATTCATAAAATCTGGGGTCTCACAATCTCCCCTCCTTATGAAATTTTGCCCTCGAAATTTACGTACATACCTGGTATACCGATGAGGTGAGGATACCCTGAATACCTTTATCGTCGAAAACATTACACGTTGCATACGTGCATGCTCGATGTCCTCCGATTGCCTCTGAATACACATCAATCCCTAAAATAGCCATTTTAGGCCTTGATAACGACCTCAAATCTCAAAACATAAAGAATTAAAGTTTTAGGTCTACTCGTTATCTTTCCGAATCATCCTGAATCACCTCAATCGAAGTTTGTATGAAAACGTTATGCCCAATTTACTAAAGGACGTTCGGACAGATTTTAGCTTAACACTTGACCAGCGCCTAGATGCCTAACTTTGGCCTTGGGTAAGAGCCTAGGCGCCCAAGAATAGATTTTAAGCACCGAGTCTAGTTCCTAGGCGCTCGACCCTTGACACTTAACTCCAATTTTCCAAATTTTGCAATTTTTTGACGCACATACTTTAAATCTTCATAACTTCATCCGTTATCGGAATTAGTCCATTTTCGAGGCTATGGAAAGCTTGTAACATGCTCTACGAAACCCCCATGATTTCATAATTTTTTAGATTCATTAATTATTCTGAAATTTGGCTTAAAAGTCCCCCAAGACTAAGTTTTTACTAACAACGATACGTGAAAAACGTTATGAACACGCGACATACTTGGCGGTAAAACGAGTCTATAGGCCACAGTTCCTACTCAATCCAGGATTTCAAATGGGCCAATTAAATCGAGGGTTGAGATAACGTCTTCTTGAACCTTCTTCTTCACATTCATCAGATTCGGGTGTGTAGCTTGAGCGGCTTTAACTTTATCGATTAAAGTCGATTCTACTCGTATATTCGTTATCTTCACGTGGGTCCCTAGAGTCTTTAACTCTATCTTCATCATTAGTAAGTTATACGAAATGGTTTTTTTTGTGTTAACAACATCGCACTTGTAAACGCATACGATCTTCTACTCAACGCGTCAGCTACCACGTTCACTCTTCCACGATGATATTAAATGGTATAGTTGTAATCTTCAACAGCTCGAGCCAACGTCTTTGGCGCATAATACGTTCGTTCTAGGTGAAGAAATATTTAAGGGTTTTAGAAATGGGTTTTGTACTGGGGTCAATACAAAATTTGATTTCAAGCTCTAGGGGTAAGCTAAGAAGTCTTCAAGAATACGTCAGGAAATTTATTAACGATAGAAATATCATTCAAAACTATGACTCTCATCCAAGACTTAGATAACACATGAAATGAAGGTTTCTCCTAATAGAGTTTCAACCGATAAGTCAAAGTCTAATTTCTTCGCAGTCAAATTTAAACGTTGAGCGTAAACAAGAGAGATAAAAGAATAGGTAGAACCGGTATCTAATAAGGTATAGATTTCGCAAGAATTTATAATTAACTAACCCGTGTTAACTTCGTTCGGGTTACTCGCTTATTGAGAAGTCACAAAAAATGCTCTTCCTGAAACCACCGACTTTTTTTTGTCCGCATCCGCCTTTGGTGCCACCGTCCCAGCAGGACTTGACTTTGGTGCACGACAAAATCGGGCTAGGTGACCTTCTTTTCCTTAATTGTAACATGCTTTGGACTGCATTACGCAGTTTGGACTGATATGTCCCTCCCCTCCGCATTTGAAGCATACAATTGGTGGTCGTTAATTAAATAGCATACAATTAACATATCACATATTAACATATCACATCAAATAGCATTCCAGGAATCAGCTGCCATTTTCAAACACTGCCACAAAACAAGGGTTAATTAACATATCACATATTATCCCTATACTCTGACCGACTAATTAAATACCAAATAAACTTAGGTAGGTCATACTAGCAAAGGAATTCCTCGTCTCTCCCCTCCTAGTTCTTATCTCACATCTCCGCCAGGGATCATATCCTTAAGCTTTGATACCAACTGTGACACCCCCAAAACAGGTATACATCACCCATCTTGAGTCGCCAAATACATGGTACAAAATTCAAATACAACTTAATTATATAACTGTCGTGTAAAATACGACAAAATATAAGCTAAAAGTTTAAACAAGAATATTGTCATCTAGACAATATCCACACTCATTGGTGTCCTCATTATAATTATTATCACATTATTCCGTAGAATAGTGAGGACTACTAAAGCCATTTATCCTGGACCATCACTCTATTCCCCGACTTGTCCCAGCTATATTCTCATTTCTTGAAGAGAACAATGAAAGAAAGGGTGAGCTAAACTAGCCCAGTAAAAAATATTATGACTAAGAATGCAGAATAAATTATCCTTAGCCTGCAACAGTATAACAACTGATAAAATACAATAGACAACAATTTTTAGATCAACAACTGCAGCGTAAATAAGCAATCCATTAGAAGAGTCAAGTAGAGCATGATATCTACTATCTTCTATGATTTAAAATGTTTTCATCAATTTTTATTGCTGAGACTCAGCTTAATAAATAAACCACATCATCGAATCATCCTTGCACTACGGGCCAAGGATATTCATTAAATCATCAATGGTCATGACTATACCGAATAATCCTTGGTCATAATCATACCAAAAACTGTCCATCAATACATTACAGGCCACTGATGTGACGCCCCCAAAATAGGTATACATCACCTATTCTGAGTTGTCAATACATGGTACAGAAACAACTACAACTTTATTATTACAACAGTAAAACTGTGAGTTTGAATACAAATATTATCTTCTAGACAATATCTATACTCAAATAAATCCTCATCACATTTATTGATACATTATTTTACAAAATGGTGAGGACTACTAAACAATCCTTTCTAAAACCTTCATTCCATACCCGACTGCACTCGCTTATATTCTCGCCTCCCCGAGAAAAATGGAACAAAAAGGAAAAGGGTGAGCTCAACTAGCTCAAGATAAAGAATATTATGACTAAGATAATATACAACAAATTATCGTTAGTCTTCAATGAGGAAAAATATAATAGAATACAATAGACAACAAATTTTAAATCAATATTCGCAATGAAATAATAATTCATTAGAAGAGTTAAGTAGAGAATGCAAACTACTATCTTCTATGTATGAATTTAAAAGTTCATCGCTCTATCTTTTATCCCCTCAGTAACATCAATCAATATACATCCGAATCAAATATTCATCTTTGCACCACACAGCCAAAGATATTCATCATTGGTCATGTTCATTTAAACACTGCTCATCTTTGCACTACGGCCAAAGATATTCTTCAGAAATCATTCATCTTTTGCACTACAAAGCCAAAGATATTCTTAAGAAATCATTCATCTTTGCACTACAGGCCAAAGATATTCCATAATATCATCATTTAAGACTGAGGATGATGAAAAATATATTTTTTTTAAAGAAACGAATCCAGTGAAACAAAATGACAAGGATTAAGGATTAAGGATTCGTACTTGGTTTTATCCACATCCAAAAATACCTCAAAAATAATCATAGTGGTGTAAAATTCAAGAATGATCAAAACATGGATACAATCAGAGTTAGTATCCAGAATAGATGTTTTGGACGAAAAGAAGAAATTTTATTTTTCGGTGAATAGTACCGTATACGTGAATAGTGCCGTATACGTGAATAGTAACTCTGACACCAAAAGATAGAAATTCCACAAAAACATCTTCACGCTTCATGAATAGTACTCGTGAATAGTAACTCATGAATAGTAACTCGTGAATAATAACTCATGAATAGTAACTCGTGAATAGTAACTCATGAATAGTAACCCCGACATGAAAAAGTTCCAAATTTGATAAAAAGTTCCAACCAATATTTCAGCATAATGATATTGAAGAAATAATATCATTTGAGAAGAAAATAACATCCCTTACCTCGAAAGATCAGTACTTCTAGCTAGAATCTTTGGGTATAGTGTTTGAAGGAACTTGCACCATCTAGCAATACTCAAAGTATACTCAAAATACTCACAAGAATACGCCGATAATATAGAGAGAAAACTTCATTTCAGTGTGATTTTCAATTCTAACCTAAGCACCCTATTTATAGGAAAATCTTT
Organism: Panax quinquefolius; assembly: GCA_020205615.1. Lineage (NCBI taxonomy): Eukaryota > Viridiplantae > Streptophyta > Magnoliopsida > Apiales > Araliaceae > Panax > Panax quinquefolius. The sequence continues at coordinate 103,993,527 of CM035163.1, read as the reverse complement.
AGAACACCAAAGCAGTAAAATTTAATAAAATAATAATATAATTAAACAAATTCAAGCCCACCTTAGACCAACTGAATTCAGCACATTTGTATCACATGTGGGATTGCAAAAACATTTTTCTTAAATAAAACAATTAAAACTTCCAAAAATTAATTATTTCAAAACTTGTAACTTCAATAATTCATAATAAATAGCCCTTTCATCAGAAAATTCGAATCTCGCGTGTTTTTATAGGAAATTCAATTCTCTACAACTTTGCAAAAGAAAGTTTTCCAAATTCCAAAATGTAAATCAATCAAATCCACAAACGGACGATTTTACAAAGTTATAATCAAATTTCGAATAATAAATGGGGTCCACCAACATGTTTAACATGTTTTAAATATTTATTGCAACAAAAATACTCTTCCTCCTCGTATACTCATATATCCCACATTCATTGTAAAAAATATCACAATTAATATATTATTAAAATAATATATTTAAATGAATTATTTTATCGAGAAAAAGATAAAATATTAATTTTCAACAATTGTCATTTTAAAAATTTTCTCCATCTATATCCACATAAAATCAATATTTTCCTCATCATATAAATCAATAATTAATTATTCACAAATAATGTTACAGAATCACAATATTGACAACCAAAAGCGGTTCCTGGAAAGAGGGGCTTTCAATAAGAATTTCTTCTTCTTGGTAGCGCCGCAATTAGGTGACCAAACCTCTCCTTAGATGTAACTTTCTAGACATTGCCAATAATGTTATCTAATAATATTATTCAGATAATATGAATTATTGCTTCGATAATGAAAATCTTTGTGTAATGACAATTATTGAACAACAAAGAATATAAAATATCAACGCAAAGCAATTATTGAATCAATAAAATTAAATCTTGAAACAAAGAATTATCGTAACCATTATTGAGTAGTGCCTTCTCACGTAAGAATCAATAATTGGTGCAATACTGCAGTGTCAACCGCTTCAACAACAAGCGTATTAGTGTGTTTTAACCAACGGGTATTCCAACAAAGATAACTTAGAATAACTACGCCTGTTATTTAAAAACAACTTATATTTGTCGCTTTCTTCATCCAATCGCTTTTTCAGTTATGGGGCCCACACATGGTCGCTACTGCCGCATTTAATATTCCCCGACAAAGACGAATATTCCACGACCAAACGAATATTCCTCGGCGATAATGAATATTTTATAACCACTTGCTTATTTTGAAATATTCATGTATTTAACCCTTAACTATCCACATTAATCAAATCAACCCTTACTATTTCAAAATAATAAATAAAGGAAATTCCTTTTATTTAAAAATTTTGGTCTTACAACCTCCCTCCTTATGAAATTTCGTCCTCGAAATTGACGTACATACAGTGTGTTTCAAAAGGTGAGGATACCTCGCTTTCATTTCCGCTTCAATTCCTGTGTCATTTCCTCTATAGCATGATTCCTCCACAAAACTTTAACTTGTGGTATGACCTTTCTTGGCGTAGGGACATGCTCCTTCCTATCCAAGATCTTGACGGTACCTCTCTCATACGTTAAGTCTTCACTATCTCGTCCGGTTCTAACTCAATAACGTGGTTGGTCTTTCACATATTTACTTATACGGATATGTGAAACACATTATGAACACGAGACATACTCGGAGGTAACGCAAGTCTATAGGCTACATTTCCTACTCGGTCAAGAATTTGAAATGGACCAATAAATCGTGGATTGAGCTTTCCTCTCTTCCCAAATCTTGTAACTCCCTTCCATGGAGCAACTCGCAACAATACATGATTCCCTACATTAAATTCCACGTCCTTTCGATGAAGATCCGCATAACTCTTTTGTCGATCTTGTGCCGTTTGTATACGTTGTCGAATCATTTGGATCTTTTCGGTAGTCATACGCACTAACTCGGGTCCCAACAATGTTGCTTCACCCACCTCATCCCAACATATTGGAGAACGACATTTTCGTCCATATAATGCTTCGAATGGAGCTACACCTATACTTGCCTGATAACTGTTGTTGTAGGAGAATTCCACCAATGGTAAATACTTATCCCAACTACCCTTGAAGTCTCAGGACACGAGTCTTAATAGATCTTCAAGAGTTTGAATAGTCCTCTCGATTGTCCGTCCGTTTGGGGATGGTATGTAGAACTAAATCGCAAATCCGTGCCCATAGCTTTTTGCAAGCTAACCCAAAATCTTGAAGTGAATCTTGGGTCACGATCCGAAACTATGGATACAAGCATGCCATGCAACCTAACAATCTCATTCACGTACATACTAGCAAGACGTTCAAGGGAATAAGTCTCCCGTATCGACAAGAAATGAGCAGACTTGGTTAATCTATCAACAATAACCCAAATAGCATTGATGCCTTGAGAAACCGTAGGAAGACCCGTAACGAAATCCATAGTAATGTGTTCCCACTTCCATTCCGGAATCTCAAGTGGTTGCAACGGACCCTTAGGTACAAGATGCTCCGCCTTTACACGTTGGCAAGTTAAACACATCGAGATAAACTTTGCAATCTCTCTCTTCATATTGTTCCACCAAAATGTATGTCGAAGATCACGATACATTTTTGTACTTCCGAGATGGATTGCAAATGGCGACGATTGTGCCTCCATCATAATCTTGTACTTCAAATCGAGTCGTTAGGAACACAAAGTCTCAGAGTGGACTCAAGTATTCCTTCTTCATCAATTCTCGCCCTAGGAATAGCTCCTTCTTGTACTTTCTTCTTCATACGCATCAGCTCCGGGTCGGTGGCTTGAGCAACCTTAACTTTTTCTATTAAAGTTGGCTCTATGCGTATACTTGACATCATCGCACTCGTTCCTGCATATGATCTTCTACTCAACGCGTCAGCTACCACGTTCGCTTTACCAGGATGGTATTGAATAGTGTGGTCGTAGTCTTTTAATAGCTCGAGCCAAATGTCGCCGCCGATGTTGAGTTCTTTTTGAGTGAAGAAATATTTAAGGCTTTTATGTGTCCGAATATATCTCCACTTTCTCCCCATATAGATAGTGCCTCCATATTTTTTAGTAAAACGATCATTGCCAACTCTAGATCATAAGTAGGATAATTCCTCTCATACTCCTTAAGTTGTTGCGAGGCATAGGCTATGACTTTCCCACGTTGCATGAGAACACATCCTAACCCTTTGCTCAAGCATCGTCAGAGATAACAAATCCATCGAACCGGATGGTATTGTTAGAACAGCTTAGAAATAAGTCTCCTCTTAAGCTCTTGGAAACTCTTCTCGCATTCTTCACTCCAAACGAATTTTGTATCCTTCCGAAGTTAATGAGTTAATGGAGTAGCGATTCGAGAAAACCCTTCCACGAATCTCCGATAATAACCGCCTAGGCCCAAAAGCTACGTACTTGACCACCGACTTCGGTTGCTCCCAACTTTGTATTGCTTCAATCTTCACGGATCAACAGATACTCCATGTTTCGACACCACGTGCCCAAGGAATGCTACTTCCTCAAGCGTAACTCGCATTTCTTCAATTTGGCATATAGTTGGTTTTCACGAAGCCTTTGGAGTACCAACTTCAAATGGTGCTCATGATCTTCACGGCTTTTGGAATATATGAGGATGTCATCAATAAAGACAACAACGAATTGATCCAAATATTCCTTGAATACTCTTGGTTCATCATATCCATGGAAGCAGTAGGAGCATTAGTTAGTCCGAAAGACATGACTAAGAATTCATAATGCCCATACCGAGTTCTCAAGGCGTCTTTTGAATATCCTCGATTCTAATCTTGGTGATGATATCCGTAAGCGAAGATCGATTTTGAAAAAATTGTGCCCTTGCAATGGTTAAACAAGTCATCAATACAAGGTAGAGGATACCTATTCTTGATGGTGACATGGTTCAAATCCGATAGTCAATACAAAGTCGCATACTCCCGTCTTTCTTCTTTACAAATAAAACAGAGCACCCCAAGGAGATGTACTAGGGACGAATGAAACCGATGTCCAACAATTCCTCAGTAGTTGGACCTTTAACTCCTCGAAGTTCAATAGGAGCCATTCAATATGGGGTTTTAGAAATGGGCTTTGTACTCGTGTTCAAGATCAATAAAGAATTCAACTTCACGTTCGGGGTAGACCGGAAGTTCTTCGTGAAATACGTCGGGAAAGTCAATAACAACAGAATATTATTCAAATTTGACGTGTCTTTATTCAAATCCATAACATGGGCTAAGAAAGCTTGACATCCGCTTTTTTAATAAACGAATAGCTTTATGATTAGATATGATAATGTTGATCGATTTTAATGGTTTAGTTGCTTGAATTCGCACAACAAAAGTTGGTTAGGAATATGAAAACTAACAACCTTACGAAAACAATCAATTTTGGCATGATGAGTAGTTAACCAATCAATCCCTAAAATCACATCAAAAGCAAGTATCTTTAAAGAGATAAGGTCAATGGTAAGGTAATGGTGCCAACTTGAATCAAACAAGATTTATAAACGAAGTGGATGTGATGAAAGTTTCTCCCAACGGAGTTTCCACAGATAGGTCAAAGTCTAATTTCTCCGAGTCAAGTTTAAACGTTGAGCACAAGCAGGAGAGATAAATGAATGGGTAGCACCCAGATCAAGTAAGGTATAAACTTCGCAAGAATTTATAAATAGCTTACCCGTGATCACCTCGTTTGGGTTCCTCGTGATTATGACCACCACAACAAACGCCTTCCCGGAATCGTTGACTTTGACTTTTCTGGGACGATCTTTTGAGTCACCAATCCCCATTGAACTAGGTTTCGCTATCGCATAATCTCGAGCGATATGTCCTTCCTTTCCACAATTATAGCATACCTTGAATCTGTTGTGGGCGGTTTGGTGATATGTCCCTCTTTTCCGCATTTGTAGCATATAATGGGTGGTCTTTCTCCTCCCTTAGAACCGATTCTTCACGCGACTGTATGCGTCTTCACATGGTCGTTGTTAAATCTCCTCTTTTAAAATCTCTCCCGACTCGCTTCTTCTATTTTCATGGCCATGATTACCACCAGAGTGGTTACCATTTCTGTCCGTCTGTTTTTTCTCCGCAGTTATCATTATTCATTGATCGCTATCTCGACACGATCCCGGTTGTGGTCCTCGGTGACCGTACTCGTTATCTCGCTTCTAATAATTGAGCCTTTACAACATCCGAATAAAGAGAAAATTTATGAGAAATGAGATCTTGGACGTATGCCGGTTTTAAACCTCTAAGAAACATCCGCGTCATACGTTCCTCATTCTCTACCAAATGAGGTGCAAACACGGATAACTCGCAAACTTTGCCTCGTCATCGAGACACCGACATGTTGTTTTGTTCCAATCTGATGAACTCCACTTCCTTCATATGACGAACACTTTCAGGAAAGTATTTGTCATTAAATAGCTTTTGAAACGTCTCCCAAGACATGCTGAGTGCGGCTGGATGGGTACGCTTCATGACTCTCACCCAAGAGTCCGCCTCGCCACGGAACATAAAGGTGGCGAATGGAACCTCTCGTTCCTCCGTGCATCCCAAGACATCGAATATCTTGGTAATTTGTTTTGACCCATGTTTCCGCCATGATCGGATCCGCTTTCCTTTAAATTCTGGTGGTCCCAACTCTTTGAACTCGCTTGTTTTGTGACAACCCGTGAATTGCTATCATTTCCTCCTCGTATTTTGAACACGAAGTTTCTCCTCGTCGATTTTGCATGAAGCGCAAAAAAGCTTCTAAACATCCCCTCGTTCATCATCGCTTTCGGTGGTGTTGTTCACGGGAGGAACATTGCCACTGTTGCACGTTCTCCTCGTTGGTGAGTACAGAGCATCTCCACGGTCTCATTTCCATTGTTAATATTCTCAATCGACATTCTCAAATATCGTAATAAAACAAGGGTTAATTAAGGAAATCAATATATCACATAATATCCCTATATCTTGACCAACTAACAAATAAGCTTAGGTAGGACACACTAGCGAAGGATTTACTCGTCTCTCCCCTCTTAGTTCTATTCCCGATCTCCATGGAGATCATATCCCTAAGCTCGATACCAATCTGTGGCGCCCCAAAATAGGTATACATCACCTATTACGAAAGTTGTCAATACATGGTACGTAAACAACTACAACTTTATTATTACAACAAGAAAGCTGTGAGTTTGAATACAAATATTATCTTCTGACAATATCTATACTCAAATAAATCCTCATCACATTTATTGATACATTATTTTACAAAATGGTGAGGACTACTAAACAATCCTTTCTAAAACCTTCATTCCATACCCCGACTCGTACTTTCATTATATTCTCGCCTCCCGAGAAAAATGGAACAAAAAGGAAAAGGGTGAGCTCAACTAGCTCAAGAAGAATATTATGACTAAGATAATATACAACAAATTATCGTTAGTCTTCAACAGGAAAAATATAATAGAATACAATAGGCAACAAATTTTAAATCAATATTCGCAATGGAAATAATAATTCATTAGAAGAGTTAAGTAGAGAATGCAAACTACTATCTTCTATGTATGAATTTAAAAGTTCATCGTCTATCTTTTATCCTCAGTAACATCAATCAATATACATCGGAATCAAATATTCATCTTTGCACCTGTGCCAAAGATATTCATCATTGGTCATGTTCATTTAAACACTGCTCATCTTTGCACTACGGCCAAAGATATTCTTGTAAATCATTCATCTTTTCACTATGAGCCAAAGATATTCTTAAGAAATCATTCATCTTTGCACCACAGCCAAAGATATTCCATAATATCATCATTTAAGATCGAGGATGATGAAAAATATATATATATTTTTTAAAGAAACGAATCCAAAGGAAACAAAAGGACAAGGATTAAGGATTAAGGATTCGTACTTGGTTTTATCCACGCCCAAAAATACCTCAAAATAATCATAGTGGTGTAAAATTCAAGAATGATCAAAACATGGATACAATCGAGTTAGTATCCGAATAGATGTTTTGGATTTAAAAGAAGAAATTTTATTTTCGGTGAATAGTACCAGATATCGTGAATAGTGCAGTATACGTGAATAGTAACTCAAACACCAAAAGATAGAAATTCCACAAAAACATCTTCACGCTTCATGAATAGTACTCGTGAATAAGAATCGTGAATAGTAACTCGTGAATAGTAACTCGTGAATAGTAACTCATGAATAGTAACCCCGACATGAAAAAGTTCCAAATTTGATAAAAGTTCCAACTAATATTTCAAAGATAATGATATTGAAGAAATAATATCATTTGAGAAGAAAATAACATCCCTTACCTCGAAAAGATCAAGACTTCTAGCTAGAATAAATGTATAGTCTTTGAAGGAACTTGCACCATCTAGCAATACTCAAAGTATACTCAAAATACTCACAAGAATACGCTCGATAATATAGAGAGAAAACTTGATTTTCGGTGTGATTTTCAATTCTAACCTAAGACCCTATTTATAGGAAAATGCTTAGAACACCAAAGCGTAAAATTTAATAAAATAATAATATAATTAAACAAATTCAAGCCCACCTTAGACCAACTGAATTCAGCACATTTGTATCACATGTGGGATTGCAAAAAACATTTTTCTTAAATAAAACAATTAAAACTTCCAAAAATTAATTATTTCAAAACTTCAGAACTTCAATAATTCATAATAAATAGCCCTTTCATCAGAAAATTCGAATCTCGCGTGTTTTTATAGGAAATTCAATTCTCTACAACTTTGCAAAAGAAAGTTTTTCCAAATTCCAAAGCAGTAAATCTAATCGAAATCCACAAACAGACGATTTTACTGTGCTATAATCAAATTTCAAATCAATAAATGGGGTCCACCAACATGTTTAACATGTTTTAAATATTTATTGCAACAAAAATACTCTTCCTCCTCGTATACTCATATATCCCACATTCATTGTAAAAATATCACCGTTAATATATTATTAAAATAATATATTTAAATGAATTATTTTATCGAAAAAGATAAAATATTAATTTTCAACAATTGTCATTTTAAAAATTTTCTCCATCTATATCCACATAAAATCAATATTTTCCTCATCATATAAATCAATAATTAATTATTCACAAATAATGTTACAGAATCACAATATTGACAACCGTGCGGTTCAGAAAGGGGGCTTTCAATAAGAATTTCTTCATCATGCCAAGCAATTAGGTGACCAAACCTCTCCTTAGATGTAACTTTCTAGACATTGCCAATAATGTTATCTAATAATATTATTCAGATAATATGAATTATTGCTTCGATAATGAAAAATACCGTGTAATGACAATTATTGAAACAACAAAGAATATAAAATATTAACGCAAAGAATTATTGAATCAATAAAATAAAATATCGAACAAGAATTCTGTAACCATTATTGAGTAGTGCCTTCACGTAAGAATCAATAATTGGTGCAATACGATTGTCTAATGCTTTCAACAACGCGTATTAGTGTGTTTTAACCACGGGTATTCCAACAAGATAATAAAGAATAACTACGTAGTTATTTAAAAACAACTTATATTTGTCGTTTTCTTCATCCAATCGCTTTTCGTTATGGGGCCCACACATGGTCGCTACGTCAGCATTTAATATTCCCCGACAAAGATTTAATATTCCACGACCAAACGAATATTCCCAAGCGATAATGAATATTTTATAACCACTTGCTTATTTTGAAATATTTGCGTATTTAACCCTTAACTATCCACATTAATCAAATCAACCCTTACTATTTCAAAATAATAAATAAAGGAAATTCCTTTTTATTTAAAAATTTCGGGGTCTTACAACTGAGGACTTTTACCACATCATTTATAACATTACAGGTCATGATTATACCAAATGATCCCTGGTCATAATCATGCCAAGTCCATCTATGCATGTAAGCCAAAGATGACTTTCATCACAATATAAGCATGAGGATGATGACAATGACATAATAATTCAATAAAACAAGTTCAAGAATAAATTTTAAAGATTCATAAGTTAATTTATCCTGAAATCAATAACGTCCAAATTGTTAACATGATACTTCTTTGTATAGTAAAATTCAAGAATAATATTCATGCACCAAAAATAATTTGGACTGAAAAGAATCAATTTTTCATCATGAATAGTACCCCGTGAATAGTACTTCGAGAATAGTACCTCGTGAATAGTACCCCGACATGAAAAGTACTCCAAATACCCGAGTGAATAATATTCGGGTGAATAGTAATTTAGGTGAATAGTAACCCGTGAATAGTAACTCGTGAATAATATTTCGGCATGAGAAGTGCTCCGAATACCAGAGTGAATAATACTAGAGTGAATAGTAATTGAGTGAATAGTAACCCGTGAATAGTAACTCATAACAGAAAATACCAAATAAAATGATATTTCATGACGAGTACAAAAAAAATGATATCTCATACGAGTATAATAGAATATACGAAACTGCAAATAGATTTTCATCCGCCATGCGGTAATCCACGTAAACAGATCATTTCCACAATTTAATAAAGAATGAATACGAAAGGTCATTCACCATGCATGTGGTAATCCATATAGACAGGTTATTCCAACAGAACAATAAGGAATGGAATAACAGAAGAATTCACATTTTGAGGTAACAGACTTCTCTTCTTCTTTCTCTCTATAATTTCTCTATATAATAATTGCTTTATAGCTTTAGTGAATTGGTGAGAAATGAAGGAAGAATGAGCTTCTATTTATAGGAAAATATAGTTTCAATAATTGCACATTTTGGGGCTCAAAATATTACAGTACAATACCTTCAACTTTTCTTTCATTTTTAATTTAGTCCTGCAAATATTATCAAACTTGCACCACCTCCCCTAATAGTAAATAATGTGAATCAATAGTTCAATCATGTGAATCAATAGTTATAAACATGTGAAAAAATTAATTATAGTATAGTACCTCCATCTATACCTCCATTTTTAACTTAGTCATGCAAGTATTATCAATCTTGCACCAACTCTCCTAATAGTACAAGAATGTGAATCAATAGTACACACATGTGAACAAATAGTTATAATCATGTGAATTAATAACAATTAATTGCTCATTTATCCGGTTAATTACCCGATTGATCGATATAACCTCTAGACATCAATAAATGTCGATTTTCACTAACACTAATAATTCCAACACAATGGCACTATCAATTTCATCTTTAATCAACACGAACTTATTCATCATTAATATTATAACTCACAATATTTAACAACCAGGTCGTTCCTAGGAAAGAGGGGGCTTTCCGATAAGGATTTCTCCTTATTAACGCGCAATTAGATGAACAAACCTCTCCTTGATAGAACTTCTAGACATTGTAAATATTGTAATTTAATAATATGAATAATCTTGCTGTCTCAATTATTAATTTAATAATATATCATATTATGCAGATGATACTGTGACAATAATTGAATCAATAATATGAGAGATATGATGCAACAATTACTGTAGCAATAATTGAGTATAACTGAGTGACTTTTCACGTAAGCATCAATAATCAATACCGTGTGCTACTATGCAACCACGCATATTACTGTACTTTTACTACCGAGTAGTTCAACAGTTTTAATGGTAACACTTTCGCTGTTATTTTTATAAAAAGATAATTCTGTCATTTTCTTACTACGACAATACATCCGTTGTGGGTTCCACCAATTATTGTACCGTCGTACGAATATTCTCTGTTAAAACGAATATTTTCCGACTAATCGAATATTATATAACCACTTGCTTACTTTGCAAAATTTGTAAATATTACCCACAACTATAACATTATATCAAATCCACACCATAATATTCAAAAAAAATATTTCGAGAAATTTAAATCTTTATTCATAAAATCTGGGGTCTCACACAAATGGTCAGAACTTACTAGATAAAAGTCTTGTTTAAGTTCACTTTGAAAAGTCTTAAGTTTCTTATCTTTGAAATAGTCTTAACTTTCAATTCTGTATGCTAGTGTATTTAATCCCTTTAGTCTTACATCTCATGTCAATATAAACCATATTATCTTGTTCATAAAATCTCGCATAATGTGTTTGTGACAAAGCTCACTTTTGAAACTATAATTTTCATTTCAAAACCATAAGTGTTGTGTTAATCATTGTTATACTTGTTCATACTAAATGTATGTGCTTATATCTCAGGTCATTCCCCTTGTTAGGCATATACTTAACTCATAACATAAAATTAACATCACATGACACAACCGTAAATCGTAAACCGATTTCGAGAATGCAGAAAAGGTCTTATTTGCACCCTAGTATAAATAGGGCGTAAGCTGCGCCATTACGCATCAGTAGGCGAGAACTCGCCTGCGTTTCGCAGAGCATCAAACAACAACCATCCTCCTTGATTTAAACATGCTTAATACCATCATTTGAGAGTTCAAACATGTAAGCCTACTTCCTAAACACATTATAGCATGCTAATTCACTTTGATTAACAAAGAATTTTCACTACAAGAAAAAGGGCCATCTGCGACCAATGATATCAGCGATCGCACTATCCGGTCACTGATAATAATAATAGCAACCGCTATCAGCGATCACGAAGGATTCTAGTCGCTAGTATATATCAGCGACCGCATGCGGTTGCTGAGAACAATTTCCCTCCCAAAATTTGGTGCGAAACTTTGGCGCGGCGACCAATCTATATCAGCGACCGCTTGCGGTCGCTGATATGTCCACATAATTTAAAATTAGCGACCGCCTGCGGTCACTAATGGCGGTCGTTGATTCTCATAAACTTAATCAGGTTCAGTAGTTCGCTCGATATCTGCAGAAAATAAAAGAGGGAGAACAGACGAGAGGGGGAAGAGGGAGTAGGGGGAGAAGAGAAGAGGGGGTGCCGCCTTCACCACGAGCTATTGTGCCACTTTTTTCTACTTCTTCATTACAAGTCCGAATTGCACCATTACAACCTCAAACGAAAGGTAAAAAAGTTCCAAATCTTAATTTTTGTAATGCCCACTTTATATATATATCTTGTTCAATTTAGGGTTTTTTGTTCAACTATTGATGTTGTAATTGTTTATTGATTCTGATTTGGTTTTATGAATGGAGATTTGGGTTTTTGTTAATTTATTGATTAATATGGAATTAATCAATTAGTGAATACTATATTTATGAATGTTTGATGTTTTAATAGTTGAGTTATCTGCAAATTGTCCTAAAGTAGAAAGAACACTGTTTAATATGTTGCTACAATAGCTGATTCTGTGTATGGTGTTTGGGCTAAACAAGCAATTTGCAAAAATGACACTGATTAATGCTTAATGGTATACTAGTATAAGTGTTTTGGTAACTGAAATTTTCAAAAGCAGCATTCTTCTTTTTGAGCCTTTCTTTAAATTTATATTTTAAAACTTTATTTGTTGTCTTTCCTTGATTTTCATAAAAAAAGTAGCCACATTCATTTTTGCATATACTCTTATTGGATTTCTCATTCCATTTTCTTACTTATCTAATTTTGGAACATATTAGTACAACTATGATGTGCACTTAAGGCTGTTTTGGGTATGGAAAGATTGAACTCAGTTTTCAAACATGCTAGATTACCTGTTTATGAGTTCTCAAGGTGATTTAAGGTTTATAGGAATGCTTAAAGACCATATGTGTTCTATTGTAGACTGTTGGGGATTTGGTAGCCAAAATTGTGCCTATAAGGGACTGTTATGGCCAACTCATGTGACTGGTGTTGTTAGATAGTGAGGAGTATATACATTGCCTATAGATAACATGTAAAAATGGTTCCTTAAGTTAGTTAAGGTCTACATGGTGTGTTGTGCAATTCTTGCTTAAAAATCAATGAAAATAAGCTTTATTGAACAATGAACACTAAAATAGTGAACCACCATACCTGGACCCCATACACAAGTTTTAATAGTCATAATAGGACATAAGAAAGCTACACAAACTAAAAGAACCAAGCCTAAGCCATTTTGAGCATGAGACAAGTTAAAAATCACATTTTAAAGTAAAAAATGGACTGTTTTGGACAATTCATTGTACCTGACCTTAAAGGACTATTTTCCAGCAGATACAAAGTTGCTCATACATGCTAGTAATGATTCCCAAACATGGTCATTACTAAAGCCAACAAGAAAACCAATTTAAGCTCTCTTTTCAAGCCTATAGTGAGCTTTGATAAGTCAAAATGAGTTAGATAATTAAATAGAGTGTGGTGATGCTAAAAGTAACCTTAAGTAACTTAAATATACATGCCTAGACTATCCTAGTGGCCAGAACTAGAAAAATTTAGAAAAGGTACAAAATCAGTTTTGTAAAAAAAGGTAAGAAAATGGCTAAGTTTGAGCTCTATTTTGGGGAGCTTAATGGGCATGAAAATGAAACCTAAACCTTGAATAAAATACCTTGTAGTATGTTCAAGAAGTAGGGACAAGTGGTTAAGCCCTTGGATTAACCAAGGAGTTTAAACAAATCACCAAACTAGCATGGAAAATCACTAAAACTGCAGTTTTGCAAATTTGTCTAAGTATGAAAATTTGAGATTTTTCTATTCTACTTAGAACTCAATTTGGACACCTTAGACAAGTGAGTTAGGGTTATGCTAGGCTATTCCAAGTGTTGGAATGCTAACATATACAAGAACTTGAGAAGTTAATGTGTAAAAGCTTGGTTTAGAGGGTCGAAACTCAATCTATGCTTAACAAACCTTAAAGAATGCTAAAACTAGTTCTAAATAGATATAATTCAAGTGTTAGAATGAACTAAATCTTCTTATATAATTCAAATGGCCATATATGCATTCGTATTCACTGAGAAGATATGATTATGAATATACGAAAGATAAAAATGAGAAGATTTTCTCTATAAGGATTCCGCTGTAACACGTGCTAATGATGTAGTAGAAGAAATACTACCATCAATGTTAAACATCATTTTTCTTAGATCTCTTACAAGTTAAGAAAGTAAGTGATCAAGAGTGCAAGAAACATTCACTTGACATTTTATACTAACATTTTCTTACAAAACAAAAGGATCACACACATTCGTATTCACAGTTGTGTTACTTCCTTGGTGTTTTAATATATGTGATTGCATGTATCCTTGTTCAATTCCCGAAGAATCATATATGATGCACACTCATGTTATATATGTACATATACATCTATATGTATATATAAGCATCATAAATGGCATTGAGCTGAATTATATGTAACGCCCCAGAAAATCGAACCTTTGTAAATACTTTTAATAATGAATAAAATAATATTATTTATTATTATTACGTGTTGATAAGATGAATGTCGTTCTATAACCTAGAAACGTCAGAATGTCATAGTATTTTAACTATGTGAATGAATTAAAGTGTTTGAATTTCTAAGACGAAAATAAAAGCTTTCCGAGAAATTTTCTGAAAAACACTATTCATCAATTTCTGCTCGGGAATTATTTTTGAACTTCTGAGAAATACGTAACATTATAATATCAATATGAGATGGATTATGTAATAATAATCTAAGTATGGAAAACGTAATATTTCACATGCGGACCTAATTTGGTAACGATAGGTTTATTAAGCGTTAAGGAAGAGAAGTTGTAATTGTATGATATGTAAGCATTGTATGAAGTAATGAACGTAAGTATAATATGACGTATTATACTAATAAGTATGAAGAATGAAATAACGTATATTATGAATTAATATAAGAGATAGCATACGAGAATTATACATGGTGTATATATGTTAAGTTGTTAATGAAAGGTAATGGATTTGTAGGATTATTAACCTAATGTGAGGAGTCCAATAGAATGTGATACTCAAGCCCAAGTGTTTGATAAATTATAAGTCCAATCTATTGAGGTATAAGACCAACAAGGAATTAGCTAGGATAATTAACAAAGCCCAATGAGTTGGACATGATCCATGGAGCAAACCAAGTGAGAAATGGGTAGACTTGATGGGCAAACAAATTGTGTGGTGACCAAGTGATGTGCTAGACAAGAAAGGAATAGTAAGGAGGTGGAAAGTGAGGCGGTTATTAAGGAGGTGGGATGGCTTAATGTCTATTATGCTCTCACTTTGAGTATCCTATAAATACCAAGCCTCATTTCTTTTGTTGGTTGTTATTTCATCCAACAATTTCCTCTCAAGATTAAGCAACTTATTTGGTAGAGAGAATAAGCTACATAAACACTTATACTTATAAGCTACTTCAACCTTTGCTAGATTTTCCAAAGTGAAGTGAAGTAATAGTTTTCAAGGGTAAGACTCATGTCTATTATCTTTACCTCTTCTATGATAGGATTGATAGAGAAGTGGAAGTGTATGATAATAACATATAATAAGTTATTAATGAATGAACTTAAGCCGAATAAGTTGAATAAGCAACTTAAACCTAATAAGTTGAAAAAACTTGTGAAGAACTTATCATATGTTTGTGATATGATGTTAGTATGTTGAATATAGTATTAGAACATTGATTGATGGACTTAAGTTCATATTAAGTCATAAGCATGAAATATTGTAGTTCATAAGCTAAATAAGTCATTGATTTATGAGAATAAGTCAAAACCTACATTGACTATAGGTTGGTGTAATAAGTAACTTGTGATGATTTATATGTTAATTAAAATCCATTTAGAATCATTAGGAATGAAGTTTTGCCAGAATTCACACGATTGGACGATAATCGTCGAATTCGTGAAATTCTTGGAATGGAAGTCATATTTTGTGTTTGAAGTCAGAAACATTGGTTTTCGATGGAGACAAGTCATATTTGGAATTATAGAGTTGTGGACTCAAAAATGACTGAATTCTGACTTAGAACGAATAAACGAGCTTTAAACGTTCACGGACGTTTATCGTTTTCGTTAAAAATGAACTAATAGGTGAAATTTTAGCAAACGAAGTCAAATAGATAAAATTCTTGCATGAACAAATAGAGTATATAATTTGTGAACCGTAGGCTTTTGAACGAGCCAATTCGGACTTATAATGAAGAAGTTATGCGTCCAGGAGTTTCGCCGAATTTACAAAAGCTGCAAATTTTCTAAGGCACAGAGTTGGTGCCGCGGTGCCAACCCAAGGCCAAATAGTGGCACTGCAATGCCGTAACAGTGTCAGGGCATACTTCTAACTCGCGCCGTGGCACGAGATGAAGAGCTAAGTGTGGTGCCGCGACGCCAGTCTCAGGGTTTTGACAGATAAGAATGTTTATAACTATAGAAGGAAAGATAACTCATTAGTAATGAACTAAGATATTAATATAACATTGTTAAGGCATTGTTAAACACTTAATGTATGATGATTAAAGGTTAATAATCAATTGAAGATGAACGTAATGTGAATGACGTAACAAAAAGTCGGAAACCATAATAACAGATCTAAGTCAGGATTTAGATTGAGATGAAGGGTAAGATATAATAATATACCTATTTGATTATATAAGACCTAATGTGGTACGTTGTATGATCATGTGTTGTAGAGACTTAGAGACTTAATGTGTACGTGTGATAAACAGTAGCAGACGCTAAAGGCAAGTATTCTAACCCTTGTTCCAGTTCAGTCTGGACAAGCTTTATAATTCATGTATCCTTTCATATGAAGTTTTGTATGAGGTAGTCAAAACCAATTCTTTTGGCTAGACTTATGTTATGATTCTATCAAACATGTTTAAAGTTTACCAAGTTATATTGGTGTGGTCTTCAATCGAAGACTGAGTATGCTAAAATGTTTTCGTCGTTTAACGATAGGGACGTGAGGTTGCCACAACTTAAATGTATACACATTTAATGAATGTAGTGTTGATCAACATAGAATACTATGGGCTAATCACCCAGAAGTGCTCGTAAGTAATGTCGGACTTACGGACTTAGTGTCGGGTTGTCCTTTTCAAAAGAACTTATGAAATGCTCAAGGTCTTGGACCGGAACTAATGTTTTACTGAATATTATTGTTGTAAAATGTTTTGAATGAAAAGAAGTGCTATTTTTAATTATCAATAGTACTTACGTAAGAATTATTCGATCGGGCCATCAAGATATATGAGTTCTATGTTTCAAGCATGTTCCTGATTAGAATTGTAGTACTTGCTGAGCTAGTCATGCTCACTCTTGCTTGAACCATATGAACACAGCTAAGATCGAACTGACTGAAGGTTCTGACAAGGATAAAGGCAAGGCGAAGATGAACCCTTAGAGTTCCGATATAATAGTATAGGTGAACGATTGTAATATATTTGATATTATGACAAGAACAAATGTATGGGTTATAAAGAACCTGGGGGAATGGAATATTATTTCTAATATATAGAAGACATTCGTTCTTTTGAGACTTTTCAATTGAATGTATGTGTGAATGGTAGTACCGTGTAGCACCATCTGTCGGGTTGGAAGATACCCAGATTTGGGGGCGTCACAGGTTGGTATCAAAGCATTAGGTTATAAAACTTAAGGGGGGATTAAACACCTTAAGTCATAACCGTAAGAGAAGTCAAAGAAGTACAAGAAGAAAATAACCTTATAAAAATGCATTATGATTATGTTATGTGTTTTTATTATTCTACTGCTGTGTACTAATCAACTTAATTATTTTCTGTAGATGTCAGGAGTAAATGGAATGTATGTAGATGTTCAGGCCATTAGTGAAGAGTCGGTGAACCAAGTAGAGGTTATATCGAACCCCGTAGCAGCAGATCCGGATGTAGTGATTATTGAGTCTGGAGACTCAGATGATGCTGACTACATGTCAGTATTCGATGGGATGATAGAGGAGGAAGTGGAGACAGTGTCCTTTAATCCAGTAGCTATAGCAGCAGAGATAGCTTCTGGAGGGTCGATGATGTCTTTGTTCATGTCAGTATTGGATAGAAATATTCATTACTGTCAGGAGGTTAAGGAGCTGAAGGCAGAGCTCCAGATGGTTATAGAGGACAAGACTGATGTCGAGTCCATGTGGGAGCAGGAACATGATGAGAGGATTTTTGCTAAGGACAAAGTCCACGAGTTATAACATGAGGTCTTTGAGCTCAAGGAGGAGCTAAATACCAAACTGCAGAAGATTGGGAGGATGTCCTATATTCATAGGAGTTCTCACAAAGATTTCCAGCAGACAGTATTTGGTTATCTGTAGAGGTGGAGGTGACGCATGACACTATCACCGTGATATTATTACGGTCTTGCCAAGGCAGATTTCAATAATGCCTTAAGGCAAATGTAGACTAGTAGTATCTAGAGTAGTTTCAGTATGTAAATATTTTGTAATTAGTAGTGACGTAAAGCCCTCTTTTGTATAATGAAGGGTAGTCTTTTGTAAATCCCAATTTTTTGGAAAGCAACAGCGGGAAAGTAATGTAATCAGCTTAGGCTATGTAATGTAATCGATGTAGTATTATACTACGAAGAATGAATATAAGCCTTTTTATGGAAAGCAATGAGTATTGGATGTTGGAGTTATTGTTTAATATTAAATGATAACTAATAAAGAAAGGAATAATAACGAAATATGTTTATTGTATCAGCAAAATGCTGTCGAGAAGAGTGCAACGTAATCAAGGTGCTAACGTGAATCAACCAGAGGGAGGTCCGGTTAACCCAATGCAGGAGTTTGTTAACCTATTAACAACTACCTTTAATAGAACATGGGCTAATATCCCCATAAATCCGGGAGTAGCACGAGCTACGACCTTTAAGGATTTCAAGAGCGTGGGTCCGTCGGATTTCAAAGGAACTACGGACCCTATTGAAGCCCAAACGTGGGTTAAGGAAATAGAGAAGGCATTTGTGATAGCAAATGTCGACGAAGCCCTGAAGGTTGCCTTTGCAACCTATATGATGAAGGGAGAGGCAAACTTTTGGTGGGAAGCCAATCAGGCTAGGGTTGGGATAGCGAATCTGACATGGGATAGGTTCAATGAGATATTCTTCGAGAACTACTTTTCCACGAGCATGCAGGGAAGGATGGAGATGCGGTTTCTGGAGTTGATACAAGGGGATATGACAGTTCCCCAATACGCCGCCAAGTTTAATGAACTGGCAAGGTTTGCTCCACACCAAGTGGATACTGAGGTGAGGAAGGCGCGACGGTTAGAGCAGGGCTTGAAACCCCGGCTCTATAACCGTATTTCAGTGTTTCAAAGTACTTCTTTTGGAACCATTTTAGAGAAGGCGATAATCGCCAAGGGTGGTAGTGAGGCTTTGAGTCAATACCACAAGGACAAGAAGAGCAAGGGTAAAGTAGACAGGGGATTAAAGATTGAGGGAGCCAGTGGTAGTGGCGAGGGTCAAAAGAGGAAGACGTTCGGCTCTGGGAATACTGAAGTTAAGTTAAGAGATTTGAAGAGAAGAATGGAGGCCTGCAAAACCTGTGGGAAGACTCACTTAGGAGTCTGTCTCAAGGGGAAGGCCATCTGTTACAACTGTGGATAGGAGGGGCACATTGCGCCTAACTATCTGAGTCCGAAGAAGAATCACGGATGCTTTGTGTGTGGGTCAACTGACCACATGGAAAAGAACTGCCCGAAGAAGGGGACGGACGGGAATCGGAGAACTAATAGCGGTAAATTAGCTATTAGTGGACCAACGCAGCTGGGTAGGCCGATGGGCCGTACCTTTAACATGACAGTCCAAGATGCAGTTGCATCAGGGGACGTTGTCGCAGGTATTATTCCGATCAACGATATAAATGCTTACGTGTTGTTTGATTTGGGTGCTACTTGTTCGTTCATAGCATGCGATTTTTCTAGACGATTAGGATTACTTCCCGAAAAGTTGCCTATACCTTTAATTATTAAGGTAGCAAATGAAGAAATAATTCCCGTTGAAGATATTAATAGGAGTTGTTGTGTAGATATACGGGGTTGTAAATTATCGGTAGATTTGTTACCGATAAAGTTAAGAGAATTTGATGTAATTCTCAGAATGGATTGGTTAGTGAACCATGGGGCAATTATAGATTGTCAAAATATATGTGTGAACATTAAGACTTTAAAACAACCTCAGGTAGTATTTTACGGAAATAGCTCGTCGGGACGTTTGTGTTATCTAACCATGACACAAACTAGGAAATTATTGAGGAAGGGATGTGTAGGCTATCTCTGTCATGTTGTTGATACCCAGAGAGTGGTAGCAACCATGGAACAAATACCTGTAGTGAGAGAATTCGCCGATGTATTTCTGAGTGAATTGCAAGGTCTTCCACTGGATAGGGAGACAGAGTTTATGATAGACATTGTGCCAGGAGCGGCACCAGTTTCTAGGGCACTGTATCGTATGGCGCTAGTGGATATGAAGGAGTTGATGGTGCAGTTACAAGAGCTGTTGGACAGGAAGTACATTCAATCGAGTGTTTCGCCGTGGGGAGCACCGGTACTGTTTGTTAAAAACAAGGACAGATCGTTAAGACTTTGTATCGACTATCGAGAGTTGAACAAGTTGACGATAAAGAATAAATACCCATTGCCCAGGATCGATGATCTCTTTGATCCGTTGAAAGGGGCTAAGTATTTTTCTAAATTAGATTTAAGAACGGGGTATCACCTTAGGAAGGAGGATGTACCAAATACAGCATTCAGGACTCGTTATGGTCATTACGAGTTTCTGGTGATGTCATTTGGGTTGACTAATGCACCAGCTGCATTTATAAATATGATGAACAGAGTGTTCAAACAATATTTGGACAAGTTCGTAGTGGTTTTTATAGATGATAGTCTAGTCTATTCTAAGACGCCAGAAGATCATGCTGAACACCTAAGATTAGTGTTGGAGACACTAAGATAAGAGAAGTTGTATGTGAAATTCACTAAGTGTGAATTTTGGTTGGAGAAGGTTGATAAGTGGATTTTACACCTACTTATTGGATATCAATTTACGCGAATTATGCCAATCTCAAGTCCATTCTAGTATGTTTTAGTTGCATTTCATGTTATTTTGCATTGCATATATTTAGAACTCCTTTGGTGGAATAATTACAGGAAATGACATAGTTTGGTGGTGCTAGATGGCATGAGGCTGACGTAGATGGCATGAGGTTGACAGATGCATGGCATGAAGGTATAATGGAGCAAGGAGACCAAGCATGTAAGGAATGAGCAGTAGGACAAAGCGATAGTAGCAACAACATTATAGAACCAGAACCAGAATCCACAGACTACAAGCCGTGCGACATATTAGGTCTGAGGCCGCGCGCCCGCGCGAGAGCCCAGATAGACAACATGACTTACTGCAAGTCTCACACCCGCGCGAGGAATACACTGGAGGGGCGCGCGATGGCTGAAGCTGCTGATTTGTTTTATTTTTATTTTTAATTATGGGGGTTCAATGAGGGCTTATATATTAGACGTATTTTCATTATGTAAGGGATATTCCACCCCTTGGGGGATCAAGTATCTATTGTTGCTTTCTCTCTCTTTAATTTTCATTATTAGATTAGAGTAGATTAGGACCCTAGAAGAGATAAGATTTGGGGATTGAAGCAATTGAAGATCCTTGAGAGTTCAGAAGTGAAATAAGAGAAGAAACTCAGATTTGCTATTCTTAATCCCTAACTCTCTTTACTTCTATTTGTATCTTTTAATGTATATTCAATTGCGGATCATGGATTCTAATTCAACTATTAGTTAAACTCTATTTTGGGATTGCAATGGAATCTAGTGCCTAGTTTATTTTGACATCCTTCATTGTTAGTCTTATTAATTGCTATGAGATTGTCTATTAAGATTCATGCTTATTTGCTTAGTTGATTGGCCATCAATTATTGTGACAATCCATATGAACTATAAAAACAAAGTATGGGTTTAGATCTGATCTTGATAGCTTGTGTTTGTATGTTCTACATGGTGATGGGATGTATGATTTGTGCTTAGGATAGACATATACCGAGGTATCGCTCGTAGTCAATTGAGAACTTGGGCTTAAACCCTAATTATTTGTATATCACATAGACATATAGTGGTTTAGGTAATTTGGGTGTTCATGTGTATTCTCTCAACTGGGGATTATATTTGATATGGGTATGGTACATCGAGAGATGGCTGTATTTCACTTTTGTGTTCTCGACTAACAATCCACTATAATTAATTTGGCTTAACAGGAAGTGTGTCGATTTAAATGATTCAATAGGGGAAATTGTAATCTCGAGTCTTCATTATCTAGTTTCGTTCTAGGGATAGTTAGTATTATTTAATTTCATAGTTTTCATCACTATATAGTATCATTCGTTTAAATAAGACTGAAATGGTTATGGGTTAATGCTTGGTAAAATTTATTAGTTAATTCTCCGTGGGAACGATACTTTACTTACTCTTTATTTCTTGTTGACCGTGTATACTTGCACGCATATATTGATCGGTAAAACGACCAACAAAGGTACAATTTTTAGGTCATGTTATTGACTATGAGGGGATTTCAGTAGATCCAGCGAAGGTGGAAGCCGTGATGAATTGGAAACAACCGAAAACACCGATTGAGGTGCGGAGTTTCTTAGGGTTAGCGGGTTACTATCGGAGATTCATCCAAGATTTTTTGAAGATAGCTACTCCATTGACTAACTTGACGAGGATGACGGTGAAATACGCTTGGACTGATAAGTGTGAGGACAGTTTTCAGGAACTGAAGAAGAGGTTGAGTGAAGCGCCTGTTTTGTCATTGCCTGATGACACATGAAATTTTGTAGTTTATAGCGATGCTTCGCACAGAGGACTTGGTTGCGTGCTCATGCAGCATGGCAAGGTCATTGCGTATGCATCTAGGCTGTTAAAGGATTATGAGAAAGTTTACCCTACTCATGATCTGGAACTAGCCGCAGTAGTTTTTGCTCTAAAGATATGGAGACATTATCTTTATGGAGAAGAATGTGAGATATACACGGACCACAAGAGTCTAAAATATATCTTCACATAGAAGGAGTTGAATATGAGGCATAAGAGATGGTTGGAGTTGATAAAGGATTATGATTGTGAAATCCTGTATCACCCTGGAAAAGCCAATGTAGTTGCCGACACCTTAAGTAGGAAGGGTCGGGAAAAGTTGTCTTTGTTAACGGCTCAAACTGAGTTAATATCAGAGATGGCTAGGATGGAGCTGGAAGTAAAGCTGCCAAGTGAAGGAGGACAAATGCTATTTGCAACGGAGATAAAATCTGTGACGCCCCCAAATTCGGGTATCTTAAAACCCGACATATGGTGCTCCACTGTACTAACATCCATGCAATCATTCCATTGAAATACAACAAAATGAATATAATTACTATCTTCCTATTACAATCAAAGTATAATACGTCTCAGGTTCATAAACCGGTTACATCGTTCATTGTTTATAATGTATAATACATACAAACTTTCTAAACTATTACACAACGGCTAAGCATCCATCTTAGCTTTGCCCTTATCTCATTTGGCATTCACAGTACGTTCACCCTTAACTGCAGTTATATAATTCACGCAAAAAGTGAGCATGACAGCTCAACAAGTTTAATCAAGGATAACAGTAATACCACATTAGTGAATTATATAACAATTCCGACATAACTGAACAATAGTTATGAAGTATTATGAATAAATAATACTTTAACAATTCATAACATCAATTCTCAAAGTATAGAATAGATTAGGAATTCTGAACCGGTCGATAGACCATAAACAGTAACTTTCAGTTTTCATACTTGAAAAGGAGTCTACAGCACTAAGGCCGTTCATCCGATAACTTACGAGCACTTCTAGGTGATAAGCCTATAGTACTCTATGTTGATCAACACTCATTCATTAAACGTATTTACGTTTAATATTTTTTTGGCAAACTCGCGTGCCCATCGAATAATCGATGAAAAATACTTTTGTTTGTTCATAGACAAACCTTACCTTCACTTCCGTACCAATTTCTTAGCATAGGATAGCGTTAACATTTCTATATAGAATGATATGAATAATAATCAATCTATATATTACGAATAGTCTAGCCAAGTTAAAATCTGGCATCGACCCTTTCTTTAAAACAAGTCTTGCAATTCAATTCAATGAATCACATACAACTTGGCTAACATGGAAGTTAGACAAGCGTTAAGAAAACTTGCTTTTAAGCGTCTTCAAATAATTTACTCGACTAACCACAGCCTTTACAGAATCTACATGATATATTCACATATCACACTGTAATTAGCTAACAAATAAATGTTTCTACCAACTTCTTTCTCTTCTATGTCTTAGTTAACTTAATAACTTTATTAAAGTCAACATGACTTATTACCCTTCGTCCCGGTTTATTACTCAACTGACGTTTATTATCCGAACTCGAACATCGTTGATAAAGTATCAACTTTGTTCATTGTTCATAACTTGTTAACAAGCATTCCATTCCTAAGTTTCATACCATATACCTTAGTATAGGTAGTATAGAAATAGCTTTAATATACTTATGAAGTGTACAAACATTATCCCTATAGGTCTTCGAACAATTACAGTTGAAAACCTAAGTCAGAATCCAAGCCCTTACACTCGCACTGCGACGCGGCCTACATAGAACTAGACTGTCTCTACGGTGCCAGTTAGCAGTGGCAAGGCTCCCGTCTTGGCGCTGCAGCGCGAGACTTAGTACTATAAGTGGCGCTGTGACGCCACTCTGTAGTAGCTCATTACACTGTGCCGGCGTTGCGGTGTGGAAATTTATAATATGTCTGGAGCCGCAGCGCCAGACCTCAGTTGCATTCTCAACAGTTTTAAAAATCTTTGTATAATTTCTGGGGCCATAACTTATTCGTTATAAGCCAGATTTGGTCCGTTCAAAAGCCTACACGTCATAAATAACATAATCTACGCGTTCATATAAGAATTCGACACTTTCGAATCCGATAACTCAAAATTCACTATTGAGTTCATTTTTAGACGTTCGTAAACGTTAAAGAGTGTTCAATGCTCGTTTTCTTCGTTTTAAGTCAGAATCTGACGATTCTTGAACCCGCAACTCTAAATTACCCTATCTCATGTGTTGACATTGAAAACCAACATTTTCAAGTCTCACGACAACTTTTGACCCTTAATCCGGAATTCAACATTTTTGACGTTTTAACGTCTATTTTCGTGAAATCCGCCATAACTTCGTTACTATCTTTCTCTAAGCCAAATCTCATGAAATACTCCATGGATTTCATATCTACATCCTAACCAAGCAAGATGCATATATTAATGTATTGATGGAGTTCAATCGTTTATAAACGATCGATCCCAATAAATAATATTTTCATGGTTCGAAACTATATTAAACCTTATGATTATTATAATCTCATGACTTAGAGATTGAATCTATGGTAAGTCATCTTTAATCTCTCATTCAAGACATATACTACCCATCTATGTTTCTTCAATATAAAAGAAAAATCAAAAAGATATGGAGAGGAAAGGTAAAGATTATTACCTCAATAACTCTTATGATCTTCCTTGGAAAACTATAAGATCTAGCTCCCAAAGTGTAGGATTTATAAGTATAGCTCTCTTTCTCTCTCAAATAATCTAGGTTGGAATTTGTAAAACTCTCAAATAAAACTTTCTAGCCTCATATTTATAGGAAACTAGAATGGAGGGTAATTTAGACTTAACACACTCAACCTCCTTACTATTCATGTGTGGTCACCAAGTAAAATACTTGGTGACCAAACCTTATGCTTCGCTTCCACTCCAAGGTGGCCGGCCCACCACTTGCCATGGGTCATCCCATGGGTTGCCCCATGGGTTTTACCCATTCGGTGACCCACCGGATCGATCCACGATTCGATTTTAATGAATTGGGCTTAACTAAATAAACATTGGGCCTTGACTTGGGCTCAACTCACTAATCTCCTTGTGCTTGGTCATTTAATAATTGGACTAATAGAAATCCAACTCAAATGACTTATTCATTAAGACTTAATCTTAATCCTATAATATGAATCGTATTCTGCACGTACAATTCACGTATTCTTTCCGTATACTGCACGTACAATAATCGTATTGTACTTCGTATTTACTCAACGTATTATACATAGATACTAAATAGTATCATACTTATATAACACTCGCATTAACCTTAATGCAATTCCTTCTACACATATTATTTCCTTCTCAGAAATCAATATACTCAACCCTTAGGTTTTAAGTCCGCAGGCGAAAACTGTGTTTTCCATAAATGAAATATTATCAAATATTCCATCTAATCTCAATATTATAACATTACGTGTTTCTCGGAATTTCAAAATAATTCTCCGAGCAGAAACAGATGAATTGTGTTTTTACAGAAATTTCTCGGAAAATATTTATTTTCATCTCGGAAATTCCAAACAAATAATTCTAGCACGAAGCCAGAATACTAACCACGTTAGCACATTCTAGGTCATAGAACGACCTTCACATAGCTTACTCACAAAATAATCAATTAAATTCATTTAATTCACATAATCAAATAAAAATTTAATTGTCATAAAAATCCAATTTTCTCGGGCGTTACACAATCTACCATCATAGAGAGAGTTAAGGAGGTGCAACTCAAAATGGATGAGTGTGACCGAATGAAGGAGCGGCTGGCCAAGGAAAAAGATAGTAAGTACAGTGTTGATAATGAGGGATTATTGAGATTTGAAGGAAGAATTTGGGTTCCGAATGAGACAGAATTAAAGGAGCAGATATTGCAAGAGGCTCATAGTTCAAGGTTTTCGATTCATCCTGGTAGCACTAAGATGTATCAAGACCTTTGACAGAGTTTTTGGTGGTCAAACATGAAGAGAGAGATAGAAGAGTACGGGAGTAGGTGCTTAACTTGTCAGAAAGTTAAGGCCGAACATCAACGACCAAGTGGCTTGTTATAGTCATTGGAAATTCTGGAATGGAAGTGGGAGAATATCACGATGGATTTTGTGGTAGGACTTCCGACTACAACTAAGGGTTATGATGCGATCTGGGTAATAGTAGACCGATTGACAAAGTCGGCTCATTTTTTGCCAATAAGGGTCAAGTATAACTTAGACCAGTTAGCTAGACTCTATATTAAGGAAATAATCTCTAGACATGGAGTGCCAATATCGATTGTGTCAGATCGTGATCCACGATTCACGTCGAACTTTTGGAGGAGTCTACAAGAGCAGTTGGGAACGCAGTTGAAGCTGAGTATGACATATCATCCACAAACGGATGGACAATGTGAGAGAATAATTTAGACGTTAGAAGATATGCTAAGATCTTGCGTTATGGATTTTAAGGGTAGTTGGGATGATCATTTACTATTAGTGGAGTTTGCGTATAACAATAGCTATCATGCAAGCATAGGTATGCCGCCTTACGAAGCTTTGTATGGGAGGAAATGCAGAACAAGTTCTACGGAATAAAGTCATACCTTCCGTAAAGGAGATATGGAAGAACCACGATGCAGAAGAAGTAACGTGGGAGTTAGAAGAAATGATGAAAAAGAATTACCCTCAATTATTTGTGTAATTTTTTTTAGCGAAATTCTGGGGACAGAATCCTTATAAGAGGGAGAGAGTGTAATGCCCCGAAAAATCGAACCTTTGTAAATACTTTTAATAATGAATAAAATAATATTATTTATTATTATTACGTGTTGATAAGATGAATGTCATTCTGTAACCTAGAAATGTCAGAATGTCGTAGTATTTTAACTACGCAAATGAATTAAAGTGTTTGAATTTCTAAGATGAAAATAAAAGCTTTTCGAGAAATTTTTTGAAAAACACTATTCATCGATTTCTGCTCGGGAATTATTTTTGAACTTCCGAGAAATACGTAACGTTATAATATCAATATGAGATGGATTATGTAATAATAATCTAAGTATGGAAAACGTAATATTTCTCATGCGGACCTAATTTGGTAACGATTAAGTTTATTAAGCGTTAATGAAGAGAAGTTGTAATTGTATGATATGTAAGCATTGTATGAAGTAATGAATGTAAGTATAATACGACGTATTATACTAATAAGTATGAAGAATGAAATAACGTATATTATGAATTAATATACGAGCTAGCATACGAGAATTATACGTGGTGTATATATGTTAAGTTGTTAATGAAAGGTAATGGACTTGTAGGATTATTAGCCTAATGGGAGGAGTCCAATAGAATGTGATACTCAAGCCCAGGTGTTTGATAAATCATAAGTCCAATCTATTGAGGTATAAGACCAACAAGGAATTAGCTAGGATAATTAACAAAGCCCAATGAGTTGGACATGATCCATGGGGCAAACCAAGTGAGAAATGGGTAGACTTGATGGGCAAACAAATTGTGTGATGACCAAGTGATGTGCTAGACAAGAAAGGAATAGTAAGGAGGTGGAAAGTGAGGAGGTTATTAAGGAGGTGGATTAAAGGAGGTGGGATTGCTTAATGTCTATTATGCCCTCACTTTGAGTAGCCTATAAATACCAAGCCTCATTTGTTTTGTTGGTTGTTATTTCATCCAACAATTTCCTCTCAAGATTAAGCAACTTATTTGGTAGAGAGAATAAGCCACATAAGCGCTTATAAGCTACTTCAACCTTTGCTAGATTTTCCAAAGCGAAGTGAAGTAATAGTCTTCAAGGGTAAGACTCATGTCTATTATCTTTACCTCTTCTATGATAGGATTGATAGAGAAGTGGAAGTGTATGATAATAACATGTAATAAGT
This sequence comes from Panax quinquefolius, assembly GCA_020205615.1. Taxonomy (NCBI): domain Eukaryota; kingdom Viridiplantae; phylum Streptophyta; class Magnoliopsida; order Apiales; family Araliaceae; genus Panax; species Panax quinquefolius. Next base: position 103,964,845 of record CM035163.1, on the reverse strand, counting down.
TATTAATGAATGAACTTAAGCCGAATAAGTTGAATAAGCAACTTGAACCTAATAAGTTATCAAAACTTGTGAAGAACTTATCATATGTTTGTCATATGATGTTAGTATATTGAATATAGTATGAGAACATTGATTGATGGGCTTAAGTTCATATTAAGTCATAAGCATGAAATATTGTAGTTCATAACCTAAATAAGTCATTGACATATAAGAATAAGTCAAAACATACCTTGACTAAAAGTTGGTGTAATAAGTAACTTGTGATGATTCATATGTTGATTAAAATCCATTTAGAATCATTAGGAATGAAGTTTTGCCTGAATTCACACGATTGGACGATAATCGTCAAATTCGTGAAAATCTCGGAATAGAAGTCATATTTTGTGTTTGAAGTCGAAAACGTTGGTTTTCGATGGAGACAAGTCATATTTGGCATTATAGAGTTGTGGACTCGAAAATGACCGAATTCCGACTTAGAACGAAGAAACGAGCGTTGAACGTTCACGAACGTTTATCGTTTTCGTTAAAAATGAACTAATAGGTGAAATTTTAGCAAACGAAGTCAAATAGATAAAATTCTTGCATGAACACATAGAGTATGTAATTTTTGAACCATAGGCTTTTGAACGAGCCAATTCGAACTTATATCGAAGAAGTTATGCGTAGGGGAGTTTCGCCGAATTTACAAAAAGTCAGAATTTTCTATATAGACGCGAGTCAGCAGCCATGCCGCCAACCCAAGGCCAAATAGTGGTATACCAGAGCTTACATAATGATGTCGAGGGGATACTGCTAACTCGGCAGCGCATAAGAGATGAAGAGCTAAGTGTGGTGCCGCGGCGCCAGTCCCAGGGTTTTGACAGACAAGAATGTTTACAAGTATAGAAGGAAAGATAACTCAATAGTAATGAACTAAGGTGTAAATATAACATTGTTAAGGCATTGTTAAACACTTAATGTATGATGATTAAAGTTAATAATCAATTGAAGATGAACGTAATGTGAATGACGTAATAAAAAGCTGAAAACCATAATAACAGATCTAAGTCAGGATTTAGATTGAGATGAAGGGTAAGATATAATAATATACCTATTTGATTATATAAGACCTAATGTGGTACGTTATATGATCATGTGTTGTAGAGACTTAGAGACTTAAAGTATACGTGTGATAAACAGTAGCAGATGCTAAAGGCAAGTTTTCTAACCCTTGTTCCAGTTCAGTCTGGACAAGCTTTGTAATTCATGTATCCTTTTGTATGAAGTTTTGTATGAGGTAGTCAAAGCCAATTATTTTGGCTAGACTTATGTTATGATTCTATCAAACATGTTTAAAATTTACCATGTTATATTGGTGTGGTCTTCAATTGAAGACTGAGTATGCTAAAATGTTTTCATCGTTTAACGACAGGCACGTGAGGTTGCCACAACTTAAATGTATACACATTTAATGAATGTAGTGTTGATCAACATAGAGTACTATGGGCTGATCACCCAGAAGTGCTCGTAAGTAATGTCGGACTTACGGACTTAGTGCCGGGTTGTCCTTTTCAAAAGAACTTATGAAATGCTCAAGGTCTTGGGCCGAAAATGATGTTTTACTGAATATTGTTGTTGTAAAACATTTTGATTGAAAAGAAGTGCTATTTTGAATTATCAATATTACTTCGTAACTATTGTTCAGTTACTAAAGATATATGAGTTCTATAGTTTCAAGCATGTTGGTTATTAGAATTGTAGTACTTGCTGAGCTAGTCATTCTCACTCTTGCTTGAACCATATGAACACAGCTAAGATCGAACGAACTGAAGGTTCCGACAAGGATAAAGGCAAGGCGAAGACGAACCCTTACAGTTCCGATGTAATAGTATAGGTGAACGATTATAATATATTTGATATTATGACAAGAACAAATGTATGGGTTATAAAGAACCTGGGGGAATGTAATATTATTTCTAATATATAGAAGACATATTCGTTCTTTTGAGACTTTTCAATTGAATGTATGTGTGAATGGTAGTACCGTGTAGCACCATCTGTTGGGTTTGATAGATCCCCAGATTTGGGGGCGTCACATTATAAATCTCTAACAAGGGAATACAATAATTCATGTCAACATAGGTACCGTTGTATCATGGACCTCTATTTAGACCGTAGTTGGATTAGACGACGAAAGTCAAGTGCCCAGATAGGTGCTACAGCAGCGGTAATAAGTTCAGTTTATCCTAATATGTTGTTTATAAATTGTGACGACCTTTTTTAGTATTTTTTTTATTTATTTTTAACTATTTAATTGTTCACCTTTTGACAGGACACTTATAAGGGCTTAATGAACGAGCGTTATCCTGAAGGCACCCAACATCCGTCGATTGATCAAGAATTATGGGAGACGGCGTCTGTCGTGAAGAAAAATTATGTCAAAGGCCAAGGACAAAAACGGCGCCCGACCATCAGTGACACAGGCAGCTCTGCCACCCAGTCTACACAGTCATCAGGCTATCCTGCTTATCATACTCCTGCTGACTGTGTGAGAGCGATCTGTCAGGATCATGATCTTCTTCAGATATCTTGGGCGGGCATCTCGCGATCTCGAGTCTGATGAGTCAAGCGGAGGCGATGCGGAAGCAAGAAAGAAGACAGGGCGAGCATCACATCAGCAGAATGACGACCAGGTATATATATATATCATTTATTGTTTAGCAACATTGTCTTATATGTTTATAGTCTCTGAGTCACTGTCTTACTTATATGTTTCACTACATTGTCTATTGTTTAGCTTTCCCTAAGTCGTAGCAGTATCAACACATGTAACATATATGTTTTCTTATTTTGTTAATTACAAGATCCTAATTTGGATGATCCATGAAGAGCGCTCGTCTAAACTTGTTTTTTAGATTTTTAAAGCCTTGTACTTTTTTAGATTCATTCTTTGGACAATTGTATTGGTTTATATGGATGTTTACGATTGTATTGTGTTGGATGAATGTTTATAATTGTATTGTGTTGGATGAAGAGCTAGACTTGTTGTGTTGGATGAATGTTTATTCATGGATGATCAATGTTTATCATATAATAGTTATATCATGGATGGATATTAATATGGATGCTTGTATATACTGTTGTGTTGGGATTGAAAACAGGTACAAAGCACGTTATTTTTGGGAAATCAATAAAACAGGCAATTTTTTTTTAAAAAAAAAAACATCAGCGACCACATGCGGTCGCTAACACTATATCAGTAGTAATAACCCGGGATTTCGAATAATATAAAATTTATGAATAATTTTTTTTTATTTAATATTGACTGTTAATATTGTACTGTGTATTTGTGATACTAGTATAGAGGTATGGTCAATTTGTGTATTGACTGAGAAAATAGAGTAGATTTGTGCTTAATAGCTTTAAAAACCCTAACCCTGATTTCTGGATAGGGATTAGACAGAAATTACAGTTATAATATCTGTAACTGTGAGTATGTGCTTGTGCTGTATAAAGTTAATGTCTAATAATTGACTGGTTAGGGTTTTATATTGTAAACCATAATAAGGTATTAGAAACCATAATCTCAGATTTAGAAAACTTAATGTACAGTTAAAAACACTAATTATACGTCAGGAAACCCTAATTTCATATCTGGGATTCCTAAACCCTAATTTGGCGACCCTAATTCTAATTAGCAAGCCTAATGTATTTATTAAACGTTAATATGATTAGGAAAACCTAATTTAAATAGAAAAACCTAATTATAGTTTTGATTTTTTTTATTTTCTAATTTAAAAACCCTAATTTGAAAATTTTGGAAGTTAGTGTTCTAAAACCTAAGGGTTAGAACCTTAGGGTTAAACCCTAAGGGTCAAACCCTAAGGGTTTGTGCATTTGTCTAGTATGCCATTAAAAAACATAATGCTAAATACCAAAATGCCCTTTTCACTTACTTTAGTATGTAACTTGTAGAGATTGCTAGCAACTTTAGTTGGTGAGCAAGTACATTGACTTTATGAAATAGAAATCCAACAAATATCAGCCAACACATCAGATCTAGCAACATGTCAAGCATTATATAAGAGATTTAGAGAGAGAAAGTATATAAAACTTGCTCATTTTCTCTCTAACTCATAACCAACTCCCTCTCTCTCCTAGCATCAAATTTTTTTAAGTGAACCCATCCCATAAACACCCACTTGATCACTTAGATCAGATTTGGAGATCTAGATCAAAGCTTGGACTAGAAAAGGTATAAACCCTATCTCAACCTAGATCTTGCATGCTATAAAAATCTTTGTGTTTAAGTGTTTAAATTTGTGTTATAAGATGTTTTTTTGTTGATTTATGTTGGTCCATGATGGATCCATAGAATTAAATGGCTTTAAAATGGTGTTTTTCAAAATCTGTTCAAGAACAAAATTTGTGGTCTGACAAGATAATGTCAGGAGCCACAGATTCTTGTTCGTTTGTTGTTTTTGATGTTTTAAAGTTGTAATTTGTATCCTGGTATGTGGTTTTTAATCTGCAAGTGGAAGAAGTATCGTTTGATGTCTAGATTTGAAGTTATTCATGGTCAAAACCCGTTGACCGGGCATGACCATGAACTTTCTGGGTAACCCAGAAAGACTTTTACAGTGTCTGACAAGCTTTTGTAATGATCGGATCTGTCAGTTTTATATGAGTTATGATGTTTTTGTTGTAACCTATTTATACCCTGTTATATGGTCTTTAAATAAATGTCTTTAGGCCCTTCAAAACATCAACAGATCGAAAGTAGTGATTGGTCAAACATGGCCACTCGGTCACGGTTTGTTTTTCTCGAAAAAACCCAAAAACCTTAAGAACATAGTTCTGACAGCCTTTGACCGGCTCATATCTTGTAATCTTGTTGTAGTTAAACTGATCTGATGCTGTGTATGTGTTCTATGACATGTAGAAGATAGACTGGAACTTTAAAAACACTTCAACGATAATCAGAACTAGGTTACAATCGATCTGCACAGTGGCCAGTCGAAGCTGTCTGGGTTTCTGGGTAACCCCAGAAAGCTTTTGATAGCCACTTTGAAGCTTTAGATCTTGCAGAATTTTTGATGTATGATGGTGATAATGCTTGATTGTTGTAGTACTACATGTATACTACACGATCAGAGCATTGGTTTGAACAGAAACAAAATAGGCAGAAGATCAAACGTGGTTAAAGTAGTAGCCTTGAACACGGGTCTGACAGTGTTCTGTAGCTCAAGAACACCTAAGACGACAGACAAGTGTCGCTATAGGCTTTAGCGATGGTTGCTATTTATTTTATTTTCTGATTTTTTCGAAAATTAATTAAAAATTGAAATAAATTTTAAAAATTATTAAAAATGGTTTTAAAAATTATTTTAAATTATGAAAAATAATTTTTGACCAATTGGAATATTTTTTTTAATATTTATAATTATTTAAATATTAAAGGTATTTAATTTATTTAATTAATGTATTAAATAAATTAGAGAAAAATGATTTAATATTATGAAAAATTATTTTAAATAAAAATAATGTATTTAAAAATATTTTGAGTTATAAAATATAATTTTCATATTTTTAGAGAATTTTTATTAATAATATAATATTAATGCTATTGAATTTATTTAATTATTATATTAAATAAATTAGAGAAAAATAATTTTAATATTATAAAAATCATTTTAAATGAGAATAAAGTGTTAGAAAATATTTTGAATTATAAAATATAATTTTCAATATTTTTGGATAATTTTCATTAATAAATTAATATTAATGATATTAGATTTATTTAATTATTATATTAAATAAATGAAATAAAAATGATTTTATTGATTTAAAAATTATTTAAAAATGAGAAAAATGATTTAAAAATATTTTAAGTTATAATTAATGACTTTTAATATTTGGATAATAATTTCATTAATATTTAGATATTAATTGTGTTGATTTAAATGATTTTAATTATTTTAAAAATCATTTAAGTGTAATATTGTTGATTTAAAAATGTTTAAGTTATTGATAATAACTTTAATATTTTGACAAATATGTCACTAATAGTTTAATATTATTAAATATTAATGATGATTAGATTATTTGATAATTAAATCATTTTAAAATGATTCCGATGTTTGAAAAATTATTATAAATAATAATAATTGTTTGATAATTAATAAAAGCTTCCGAAAAATATTATAAATGATAATTGAATTATTTAAATTAATATTAAAGTTTAGAAACCGAATTTAATTGACAATAACTGTGTTAATTGTCGGATAGAGTGACCAGAACACCGAGAATGGACCGAAGTCCAACCAGACTGAAATATTTAGACTTGTTAAGTGTTTATATAGTTTATAAACACTGATGTGGCTATGTGGTATTGTGTTTAGGAGAAGTTTGACTGTAGATTACAGTGTTGTGTGTTATGAAATATTGTGCTAATTGTGAGACCGATATTATTGGTTATAGGTCTTACGAACGAAGAAAAATTTATTGTGTAGCTGTAATCAGCGGAAGAGGCAAGTTCCCTAACTCAACCTTGAGTTATATTCATTCAATTATTATTGGTGGCTAATTATTGCTAATTAGACCATGTCTAGGGATTTATTGTTGATTATTCGCAGTTAGTGCATGTTTAATAATTCAAATTGAATTACTGATTCGTAAAATATACGTTCGCAAAATAACTGTTGTTGGATATTCATATCCGTAGAAGCTAGTAATGACAGTACAAATAATTCCTGTTGATTGTCGAATTATGTTGAGAAATGTCTTAGCCAATTATTCTGGTTAGGCAAACATTTGTTAGAAAACTTGATAGGTTTGAGAAGAGAAGAGAAGAGAAGAGAAGAGAAGCAAATAGAATTTGAAATCATAGTATTTTGTTGTTAAATCAAAATCTTGATCTTGAGACTGAGATGAACAACCTTTTATATAAAGGGAATATTTTTGATCGTATATTAGATCTTTGCGCGCGACTTAGGTATTATGCATAATATAGGGTACAAGGAGTTGGCTGGCTCTAAGTACTTGAAGAGGGGTATGATTTAATCTTTATGGTTATTTGATACACCTGAGTATATATCAAAGTAAATCTTTGATATCTACATGAGAAAATAAGTTCAAGATCTTGTGTGATCACTCAGCATAAATCTGGAAAACATTCCACTTTGCTATTTCGTAGAATTGATTATTGATTATTCATTAGAATATCGTAAAAACTTTGAAAGCGTTGTACTCTTTCATTATTGAATTATTTTATTGTATAGAATACGAGAAGACTTGTTATTGAATAACGATTTGTTCAGCTATTTCAAAGTTCCCCGAACTTTGGTTTCATTTTATCAAAATAGATAGTCTGTTGTTTTGAATTCTTATACATTTATTGTATGTCTTAACTTGCGGGGCAAATTAGTTGCTCACCCTTGCTAAATAAAACCTTTAAGCTTGGGACGAAGTTGCAGAAGGTGCTATGAAGAAGAATAAAGGCAAAGGCATCGTGATAAATTAGTTATGTTGAACATTATTATAATTATGTTGTATTGTAAACCCTTTTTATTTATCTGAAGGGTAATGTTGTAATGTTAAGGTTAGAAAACATGGGACTTATGTATTAACAACATATGTTAATGAGTTATGTATTCCTATTTATATATAAACGAGTAGTTAGATGTTATTATATTGTGGATCGTGAACACCAAACTCGGGGGTCAGGTAACCCGGATTTGGGGGCGTCACAGGTTGGTAACAAAGCTGTAGTGACCAAGGTGTCACCAGTTGGTAGTAAAGCTGTAGGTTATAAACCTTAAGTGGGGTGGGGAAAAACCCTAGGAATATAACCATAAGCGAGATAGAGAATACTCATATAGAGTACTAAGTGAGGGATTGCTGAAGTGTATCGATAGTGAGATATGTGGACACATAGTGTGAGAAGTTTATACTGGTGAAGTATTAATCAAGTTGTTTAAACTGATTGTAGGATGTCGGGAAAAGATAAGATGAGTACGGAGATACTAGTGGCTGTCGCACCAGTGCTAGTAGCCGAGGTGCTAGCACAAAGCGAGTCTGTGGAAGAAGTGGGGAAGGTTGAACCCATGGTTAATCTCGGGAGTGATCATGGTGATTATCCCGAGATGTATCTGAGTGGGGATAAGGAGGCAGAGTCTAAAGAAGCTAAGGTGGGGTTAAAGAATAAGATCAAAGTAGGAGAGTCAGATCAAGTATCTACAGAAGTCCAGGAACTCCGGAGTAAAGTATTTCTCTTGGAGGAATTATGGAAGACGAAGCGAGCGTTACGTGAAATGATTGAAGAACGAAACGATCTGAAGGCGCAGGTGGACAGAATAAAGACTGAAGGTGGTGGATCATCTGAAGGAACAAGCAAGAAGGACAAGAAGAAGAGAAAGAGGTAAAAAGACAATGAACACTCTGAAAATTCAAAACTGAAGAAGAGGCAAGCTTGTAGCAAGTGTGGGAAGACTCACGCGGGAGAATGTATGATGTGGAAGAACGTGTGTTTCAACTGTAAGCAGGAAGGACATATTTCTTTGCATTGTCCTAAGCCAAATTTGAGGAAGTGTTTCTCATGTGGTAGAGCAGGTCACGGATTCAACAAGTGTCCCAACAAGAAGAAGACTGGTGAAGGGAGTGGTCGGTAGATAGCTTAAGTTTAAGCGTTATTATCTTTTGGTAGAAGTTTATGATATTAAAAGTTTTAATATCGAGAATGATGTGTAAACATATGTAAATATAAATATGTTGGAATGAATGAAATCTTTATTTTCTATATGAATATAAGATTAAAATTAATTTGTGAGTTCTTAAAACTCATACTTATGGTAAGTTCATGACTCATGATTATATGAAATGTTTTGAACCCCTCAGCGACTGGACGCCAAAGGTCTGACTAGGGTAAGTTCATACACTCATATAATTGTGGCAAGTTACTGAACTCATAAGCATGGTAACTTTGATGAACTGGGGTTAGATATGTGAATATGGTAAATGGCAACTTTTTGTGTAAAGTTGGAGAATTGCAACTTTTTGTAAAGTTGAGTATGTTAATCCTAAAATTATTTTAAAAAGGGATAGTAATATGTGTTATGTACTATATATACTATGTGCTATTTGAATAAATATGCGATTAAATGAGAACTATGTGCTGAATTCTTATTATTTTAAGAATTTGTATAGAGACAGAGAATTAATATAAGATTTTTATTTAAATCAGATCATGCCGCCTAGATGACAGAATCGAAATCAAAGAGAAGAGCAGTCGGTGAATAATGAAGGTGGTCAAGCTGACCCAATGCAAAACTTTGTAAATATGATAGCTGAAGCTATGGAAAATAGAGCTCCAACAAGAGGAAGGGCGAGAAATCAGCAAGCTGACAGATTGGCAAACTTTAAAGCGGTAGGACCGCCTGAATTCAAAGGGACCATGGATCCGATTGAAGCCCAAACTTGGGTGAAGGAGATGGAGAAAGCATTCGTCATTTCGCGAGTGGCAGAAGAGCAAAAGACAACTTTTGCAACATACTTGATGAAGGGAGAAGCTAATTATTGGTGGGAGACCAATCAGGCAAGAGCTGGTACAACGGTGGTAGCATGGACAAGATTCAAGGAATTATTCTTTGAGAATTACTTTTCAACAAGTATGCAAGCTCGAATGGAAGTCAAGTTTCTAGAACCTAAGCAAGAGAATATGTCTATTTCTGAATACGCGGCTAAATTTAACGAATTAGAGAGATTTGCACCTCATCTGGTGGACACAGAAGCGAGAAAGGCGAGAAGATTTGAGAATGGATTGAAACCAAGGATTTACAACAAGGTGGCTGTGCTGCAGATCAACACATTCGCGACTTTATTGGATAAAGCGTTAATTGCGGAAGGAGGGAGCTAGGCTACATCTCGATTTCATCAGGAGAAGGAGAAGAAGAAGAAGACAAGTGATGGAGGAAGCAGTGGTGGTAGTAATTCGAATAAGAGAAAATGGAGTGAGAAAACCCAATCGGGTAGTAAGACTGAAGGGAATAAGAAAGGAGGAGAGCCTTGTGCGACATGTGGAAAGAACCATCTAGGAGTATGTCTGAAGAGGAAGGGAGTTTGTTACAACTGCGGACAAGAAGGGCACATGTCACCCAATTGTCCCAGCCCGAAAAAGATTCATGGTTGTTATGCGTGCGGATCGACTGATCATTTGGTTAGGAATTATCTGAAGAAGAATGCGGAAAAGGAAAGTGCCAACAAGGGACCCGGTGGCAGAACTTTGGCGATTCGAGGACCTGCACAGCCAGGAAGACTAACAGCCCGTACATTTAACATGACGGCGCTAGATGCAGTGGCTACTTAGGAGGTGGCAGCGGGTAACGATTTCACTTAATATTTAAATTACGTGATTAATATTGGATAAATATTGATGTGAATCTTTTTTTTTATGGATCCAACTCACATATTAGAATTTAAAACACAAATTAATATTGTGTTGATAAAAATGAATTGATGCTACAACTTTACAAGATTCTAGAGAATTAAAAAGCAGTGATTCCGAGGATGGAAGCCTTTTAAGGAGGGGTGAATGTAATAACCTAGGATTTCGAATAATCCAAAATTTACGAATAATTTTTTATTTATTTTATATTGACTGTTAATATTGTAATGTGTATTTGTGATACGAGTATCGAGGTATGGTCAATTTGTGTATTGACTTAGAAAATAGAGTAGAGTTGTGCTTAACAGCTTTAGAAACCCTAACCCTGATTTTTGGATAGGGATTCGACAGAAATTGCACTTATAATATCTGTAACTGTGAGTATATGCTTGTGCTGTATAAAGTTAATGTCTAATAATTGACTGGTTAGGGTTTTATATTGTAAACCCTAATAAGGGATTAGAAACCCTAATCTCAGATCTAGAAAACTTAATGTACAGTTAAAAACCCTAATTGTGAAAGTAATATGCACACAAGCCAATCATGTTTGATGATAAAGCATATACTTTGTAACAATCTTATTCATTTATTAATAAAAAGTATTAATTTATTAAAGGCTTTTAATTATCTACATGATGCTATTTTATAATATGTGATAAACCCATAGTTTTAAGCGATGCTTTTAGAATAATGATGATGATCATTCTAATGAGATCTAAATTCATAGAAAGCTTAAAACTAAAATAGTTCCCAATCATTGGATTACTAAATTGGGGATTAGTGAATCCAGGATAGATTGGTACATCGTTCTTTTTTCATTAGATGAGGATGATTGATCTCATGATCATTTGTGTGGAACACTAAAGCAAGTATGTAGGTGCTTATTAGAGAATAAGTTCCTTTGAGCATTGGCTCGCTAAGGAATACCTAATGGAGTTTTACTTGCTGTCGATGGAAATTCTGTAGTGATAGTAGTCAAGTGATCCTTGGACTTGAGATCATCATAGTATCTTGTGTATGATGAGTTATACTTTGACTTATTCCTAAAGACCCTTAGGGTATATCAAAGGGTATGCTTGGGTATAATAAGTTATACATGGAGATAATGTATGATCGATAAAGAATCTACCACTTCATTAAAAAGAGAAATGTCCTATGTGATTAGATAAATGACAACCCAGTAGTCCTTGGCAAAGGAGAATGAAATTAGAAAGGAGTTTCTAATTTGCATTATTTGAGTTGTGCATTTAAGAGTCAAAATACATATAATTAAATAAAATAAGACTAGGCGGTAATTCCATATCTTATATTTAATTGGGACATTGTATGGTGGAAGGATTGAATTGTAAGGTAACTATTTACTCAAAGGTTCTTTTATGATTAATGTTGAAATCTATATTATCCGGAAAGTCGTTGATCATTTAGGGAGGCTTATCCCTATTGTAGAATAAATATTATTTATTTAAATAAATTAATCGTTTAATTTATTTATTTAAATAAGATTAGAATTGTTCTAATTGATTTATTCACAAACCGGTTTAATATGGAGAACCTAAAGGGTCACACCATAAAAGGAAGAATAATTATTTAAGAAGTTAATGGCATAATCGTAATAATATGTTAAGTATATTTAATTTAATCTATGGTGATAGAATAAATTAAATAGCTTAATATTTATTTAAATAAATAATATTTATTCTACAATAAGGATAAGCCTCCCTACGATCAAACGACTTTCCGGATAATATAGATTTCAAAGATTAATCATAAAAGAACCTTCGAGTAAATAGTTACCGCATAATTTAATCCTTCCACCATACAATGTCCCAATTAAATATAAGACATTCAAGTCTTATTTTATTTAATTATATGTAACTCTTAAATGCATAACTCAAATAATGCAAATTAGAAACTCCTTTCTAATTTCATTCGCCGCCAAGGACTACTGGGGTCATTTATCGAATCACATAGACATTTCTTTTTTAATAGAAGTGGTAGATTCTTTATCGATCATACATTATCTCCATGTACAAGTTATTATACCCAAGCATACCTTTGATATACCTTAAGGGTCTTAAGGAATAAGTCAAAGTATAACTCATCATACACAAGATAATATGATGATCTCAAGTCCAAGGATCACTTATACTACTATCACTACAGAATTCCTATCGATGTGCAAGTAAAACTCCATTAGGTATTCCTTAGCTTAGCCAGCCACGCTCAAAGGAACTTATTCTCTAATAAGCACCTACATACTTGCTTTAGTGTTCCACACAAATGATCATGAGATCAATCATCCTCATCCAACGAGCAGTTAACGATGTACCAATCTATCCGGATTCACTAATCCCCAATTTAGTAATCCAATGATTGGGAACTATTTTAGTTTTAAGCTTTCTAAGAATTTAGATCTCATTAAAATGATCATCATCATTATTCTAAAAGCATTGCTTAAAACTATGGGTTTATCACATATTATAAAACAACATCATGTAGATAATTAAAAGCCTTTAATAAATTAATACTTTTATTAATAAATGAATAAGATTGTTACAAAGTATATGCTTTATCATTAAACATGATGGCTTCAGTGTGCATATTACTTTCAATCTCCCACTGCACTAAAGCCAATCGCCATCAGATCTTATACTCTTCTTCTCTAAGTGACGATTATCCGTTGTTGGATAAGCTTTAGTTAATGGATATGTAATGTTGTTCATAAGAGTCCACTATCTCTATAGTGATTTCCCATCTTTCAATGATTCTAATAATCAAATGAAAGTGCCACAACACATGTTTAGATCTAAGATGAGACTTAGGAACTATTCCTAGTTCTCAGAATGAACTTTTAATCCAAACAATCAACTTGCGACTTCATTTATAGCTATATACTTTGTCTTTATCACTAAACCAAAGAACTCTTTGCTATTTAGAACCTTTCCAATTCATTGCACCCTTTGTTCAAGATAACGCTTTACCTTAAAGTGGATTTTCGTCATCTTGGTGCGTTCTAAAAACTTGAGTCATTAAGCACTCTAGTTTTAATTTAGACCCACCATGAATATGATCACATCCTTAGTCTTGGGTTAAGCACTTTAAGATGTTTTTCACCGACTCATAGTGAACTTCTCCAGAATATGACTGATCAACATCAGGTGTCGTATATTTCATTGCATACATGATAGTCACTCATGCGACCTCTCTTTTCAGGAGTCTGTGGGAACTATTAAGAGAGATACACTCCATAGCTCATCGACATGAGACATCTCTTAGAGTTTGCCATGCTAAACGACTTTAGCATCAAATGAATATACGTTCCTTGGGTTAAGTCGAGCATCCTCTTGTATCTATCTATATAGATTTCATCTCTAATTAAGATACTCTTCCCAAACCATTCATGGAGGAATATTTAGACAACTTTATCATCACTGATTGTAGCATTAGTATGTCATTCCTATATCAACATATAATATTAGGAATGTCACGGTGCTCCCACTGTCCCTTTTGTACACACTAGAAGTCTTAAATCATCGCATGTAACTCTGGATCATCATCTTCTATGATGTGTACTTCATCATCATCATCCATGATGAATCCATACCTCCTAGGTATATTCAGTACTATTCCAGATTTACGATTGATTTGTGGTACAATAGGAATTCTATCTCTGTGTTCCTCTTATTTGACTTATAGTTTTTGTGGTTCTTGAACTCTTCAAGATCTATTATCCTCCCACTAGCCCCTTTTAATGATAAACACCTTTATCTTAGAAGGCGTGTGTTTCGTAACAAACACCTTTTGCTAAGTAGAATTATAGAACATATACCCTAAACTTACTTTAGGATGTCCCACAAATCAGTACATGTCAAATCTTGTCCCAAGCTTATCCTTTGAAACCTTTTCACATAAGTTGGACAACCCCTTATCTTAACATACTTAAGATTAGGAATCCTCCCACATCCATAACTTTTATGGAGTCTGGGGTAGGATTTTGAGGTAACCTTTGTAGATATGCGTGACCATTTCTAGGACATGACCCTAGAGGGATCTTTGGAATGTCGATAAAATCATTATGGATCGCACCATGTTCAAATAGGTACGATTTTTCCTTTCAGATACATCAATCAATTATTATGTATCGAGAGGCATCCATTATGAGAAAACCATTTGAGATGATCTAGAAACTTATTTCACAAGTATTTATTCCTTGATCTAATCAAAGAATCTTAATACATTGTCAATTTGTTTCACTTTCAATTGTTTGAACCTTTCAAATAATTCATACTTGTATTTCAACAAATACACACATTCAACTCTTTGAATGATCATCTCCTTTTCTTATACTAATTTGTTCAATATGCAAAATTATTTTCATGTAAGTCAGTATACAAAATTTATTAGTAATATTCCAGTTCTATACAAAACATTATTATTATAAATAGAACAACAATTGTTCTTAATTATAATACCAAAGATTTCATTGTCAACAATAAAATGGAAATAATATTTTTAACAAGAACTGGAATACAATAACAACTTATTGACTTAATAGAATTGCCGTAGCATTACTAAACTATAAGTTTCTATGGCTAATATGGCAACCTTTGCTATATTTTCCACACATAGGATTACTTATATTTGTTTAGCTTTCTACTTACCTTGGTCCCTTCATAAATCTATATTTATGATAACCAAAGTCGGTATCCAATACCCAAGTAGAACCTTGACTTAAAGAAAAATTTATTTCAATCATGAACAAAAAACTGTATTGTAACCGAAACTTCACTAAGCTTCTTTAGTTAGCCTCTGCAAGATGCTTCTCGCAGTTTCTTTCCAGTGTCCATTCTTATTGCAGTGGAAGCAAACTCCTTTGCTATCCGTATCAGTTTTGTTCTTATTATCCTTTGTTTTTGCCTTTCTATATACCTTCTTTGAATCGTTCTTCTTTTCAGAAGATCCTTTGGCCCCTACCAGTAAGACATGGTCTTTCTTGGTTGGAAAGTGACTTTCATCATTTTTCAACATGTTAAGCAAATCAACGAAGTCGATATCTAGCTTGTTTATATGAAAATTCACAACAATTGTGAAAGGAGTCCGGAGTGAGTGCAAGATCAAATCTTGGCTCAACTCTCCATCCATGACAAAACCGGTTGTCTAATTAATCAATCAAATTGATTATGTTAAGAACTTTTTGTCTCATACTATAGTGCCATTGGCCATTCTAGATCGGAAGAGCTCCTTAGATATCTCGATATCTATCGGCCCCACTTTCCTCACCATCAACTACTTGATGTGCGGGAATATAGTAGAGAGCATCCATAGTTTCATCGACGCCAAGCTCGTTACTCATGGATGCGAGCATGATGCATTGAGCCAATCTGTGCATCATCTTGCCACTTTCTAAAAGTAGCAATCTCTTCCTCAGAGGCATTATTCGCAACCATTGCGAGGATAGGCGATAATAAGGACATAAGATAGCTTTTCAAATATGAGAACTATTCTCAATTTCCTTAACCAATCCGTTTAATTGATCCCGTTAATTTAGCATCTAATATGCTTCGCAGTTGATAGTAATTTTAGACATTGTAAAATTTCGTAAATGAATTTGTAATTAACAACATTTTAACATACATTCTTTTATTAATTACCAAAATAAATTAGGTCTTGTTTTAAATTGGTATCTCCCACTATTTTTCTTCAAACTATATTACCCTCACTTATATAGTTCGGCAAAATCTAATTAAAGATTTGCTAGTGAGAATAAGGATCCCATTTCAAATGTATATAGCCTTGTGGTGACACAACAAACTATATATAAATAAATAGGTAGACAACTTTTGTCAATTACATCAACTATGCAACTCCTTTTCTTTTCCCTCTTAGATTATTTTGATCAAGTGGTGGCACATCCGAATCAAAATTATCCAAGTTAAGTCCAACCTAGCACTCCATATATTCAAAAAGAAAAATATCATCCTTGTGGTGACACAACAAAACAATATTGTTCAATTTTCTTTATAAGCATCAAATGTGATAAATTAACATCTTAAATACTTAATACTTGCCTTGTGGTGACACAACAAACTCATATTAAATATTTAATACTCTATTAATTTTATCATGCTAGAAGGCGACGTTCGATATTCCAAATATCTTTGAACGCTTAGGACTTAATATAAAAATTGAGGGGTTTGTTATTAATTTCTCATCTTATTTAGCGCATACGTGCATATATATATATATAAAATACAGCGTTATATTAATTAACATGCGAAGCATGTTTGCATAATATATAATATATATATATAGTATAAGCATGCACATATAGAATACTATATTCTACCCGGATTGATTATGGACTTTTATTCTAGTTTGGTTCACTAGAGCCACCAAGTGAACCAAAAGGTCAAACCCTAGGGGTGCAAGAAATAATATTTAAATATAACTATTACATTTAAACCCGGGCTCCATTACAAACGGGTCTTCAAGCGCTCCTTGCTTCTTGATCTCCAATTTTTCAAAATTAATTCTAACTATTCATATTACAAAACTATTTAAAATAAATAGAAATCTTGATCAGCAGTTAAGGGGAAGTACATAGGAGGGAGATAGAATTTACATTAAGAAAATTTAGAGAAGGCGAGGTGCGCAGACCCCATTTAATAAAACCCATACATTCATGCATCCAACTAAAATAAAATCCAATCACATTGGTCAATAGTCCATAATCAATCCCATTTATTATCATACACATCATCATATGCATCAATAAATAACATTCATCTTATGAATAATAAACATTTAATATATATATTGATATCATTTAATGGGCAAATTTAGTTAGTATAAAATCTATTTTTGAATCAAAATAAACTCCTTTATTTTAATCCAAATTTAAATCAAAATAAAACTATTTTATTTTAATTTATCCAATTTTGAATAAAATAAACTATTTTATTTTAATTAAAATCTTTAATCAAAATAAACTCCTTTATTTTAATTAATTACGGAATCCAATTCCATGTAAAAAAAAAATTATTAAAGGAAACACGAATTCTTTTCTATTCACAAATAAACTCCTTTATTTTGAATAATATGAAATCTTATTTCATATTTAAATAAACTCCTTTATTTAAGGAAATTAGGATTCTCTTTCCTATTCACAAATAAACTCCTTTATTTTGAATAATATGAAATCTTATTTCATATCTAAATAAACTCCTTTATTTAAGGAAATTAGGATTCTCTTTCCTATTCACAAATAAACTCCTTTATTTTGAATAATATGAAATCTTATTTCATATCTAAATAAACTCCTTTATTTAAGGAAATTAGGCAATCCAATTTCAACTCCAATTAGTTATCATGGAATCAAATTCCAACTCTAATTAGTTATCATGAAATTTAATTTTAAAATTAAAATAAATTTTATATTTTAATATTAAAATAAACTTTTATTTTAAGATTAAAATAAATTATTTATTTTAATTATAAAGTTATTAAAATTATTATATATATATATAATTAATATTACGGTAATATATATTATATATATAATATATATAATAATCATCCTGGGACAATATTCGAAACACGTGACAAAATCCTTGTAAAATCCTTGTGAAATATTCCCTTTGGGCCACGTTATTCCGTGAAGCAGGTGACCCTTAAAGGGGTTAACAGGTAAAAATTATAATATATATATATATATATATATATATATAATTAAACGTGATTCACCACGGACAAAGCATCAAAAAACGGATTTCGCCAAATTGACGTGTTTTTATTTATTTATTTTATACAACAAAATTATGCCCAATTAAATTGTTCTAAACACATATCAATATACATATCAAATTAAAACAATTAATAATTCGCATAAAGGTTTGGCTCTGATGCCACTGTTAGGTTTGTAATATTCAAGAACGCAATCAAATTGCATAAAAAGTACGGAAACGTGTAAAAATCAGAGTTTAAAGTTTTACAAACCATATACCCGGATCACCCTTTATGCACAATTATTAATTAAACAAAAAGGATAAGAACAAGAATCATACCCTTGAAGATCCGAGCTTCCTCAGATACAAGTTCACCTCCAATCCTTTTCGCGTTCAACTTGAATCCACCGAGTTTGGTTCCTTCCTTTGATCAACGTTAGCCACCCAAGTGTTTGGCCTCTAGAGGTGATCCACCAAGGAATAATAAGGATTCAAGAAGATGGGTGGTTGGCTAAACCCTAGTTTTTTACACGTTTCCGCACTTTTTATGCAATTTGATTGTGTTCTTGAATATTACAAACCTAACAAATTGTACGTTAGGAAACCATAATTTCATATCCGGGATTCCTAAACCCTAATTAGGCGACCCTAATTCTAATTAGCAAGCCTAATATATTTATTAAACGTTAATATGATTAGGAAAACCTAATTTAATTAGAAAACCCTAATTATAGTTTTTAATTTTTTGATTTTCTAATTTGAAAACCCTAATTTAAAAATTTTGGAAGTTAGTGTTGTAAAACCTAAGCGTTAGAACCTTAGGGTTAAACCCTAAGGGTCAAACCCCAAGGGTTTGTGCATTTGTCTAGTATGCCATTAAAAAACATAATGCTGAAGACCAAAATGCCCTTTTTACTTACTTTAGTATGTAACTTGTAGAGATTTCTAGCAACTCTAGTTGGTGAGCAACTACATTGACTTTATGACATAGAAATCCAACAAATATCAGCCAACATATCAGATCTAGCAACATGTCAAGCATTATATAAGAGATTTAGAGAGAGAAAGTATACAAACTTTGCTCATTTTCTCTCTAACTCATAACCAACTCTCTCTCTCTCTCTCCTAGCATCCGAAATTTTTAAGTGAACCAGTCCCATAAACACCCACTTGATCACTTAGATCATATTTGGAGATCTAGATCAAAGCTTGGACTAGAAAAGGTATAAACCCTATCTCAACCTAGATCTTGCATGCTATGAAAATCTTTGTGTTTAAGTTTTTAAATTTGTGTTATAAGATGTTTTTTGATGATCTATGTTGATCCATGATGGATCCATAGTATTAAATGGCTTTAAAATGGTGTTTTTCAAAATCCGTCCAAGAACAAAATTTGTGGTTTGACAAGATAATGTCAGGAGCCACAAATTCTTGTTCGTTTGTTGTTTTTGATGTTTTAAAGTTGTAATTTGTATCCTGGTATGTGGTCTTTAATCTGCAAGTGGAAGAAGTATCGTTTGATGTCTGGATTTGAAGTTATTCATGGTCAAAACCCGTTGACCGGGCATGACCATTAACTTTCTAGGTAACCCAGAAAGCCTTTTACAGTGTTTGACAAGCTTTTGTAATGACCGGATCTATCAGGTTTATATGAGTTATGATGTTTTTGTTGTAACTTGTTTATACCATGTTATATAGTCTTTAAATAAATGTCTTTAGGCCCTTCAAAACATCAACAGATCGAAAGTAGTGATTGGTCAAACATGGCCACTCGGTCACGGTTTGTATTTCTGGGAAAAACCCAGAAACCTTAAGAACATAGTTTTGACAGCCTTTGACCGGCTCATATCTTGTAATCTTGTTGTAGTTAAACTAATCTGATGCTGTGTATGTGTTCTATGACATGTAGAAGATAGACTGGAACTTTAAAAACACTCAAACGATAATCAGAACTGGGTTACAATCGATCTGCAAAGTGGTCAGTCGAAGCTGTTTGGGTTTCTGGGTAACCCAGAAAGCCCAGAAAGCTTCTGACAGCCACTTTGAAGCTTTGGATCTTGCAGAATTGTTGATGTATTATGGTGATAATGATTGATTGTTGTAGTACTACATGTATACTACACGATCAGAGCTTTAGTTTGGACAGAAACAAAATAGGCAGAAGATCAAACGTGGTCAAAGTAGTAGCCTTGAACACGGGTTTGACAGTGTTCTTGAGCTCAAGAACACCTAAGACGATGAGATAAGTGTCATTTATAGGCTTTAGCGACGGTTTGCTATTTATTTTATTTTTCGATTTTTTGAAAATTAATTAAAAATTGAAATAAATTTTAAAAATTATTAAAATGGTTTTAAAAATTATTTTAAATTATGAAAAATAATTTTTGATTAATTGGAATATTTTTCTTTAATATTTATAATTATTTAAATATTAAAGGTATTTAATTTATTTAATTAGTGTATTAAATAAATTAGAAAAAAATGATTTAATATTATGAAAAATCATTTTAAATAAAAATAATGTATTTAAAAATATTTTAAGTTATAAAATATAACTTTTCATATTTTTAGAGAATTTTCATTAATAATATAATATTAATGATATTGAATTTATTTAATTATTATATTAAATAAATTAGAAAAAACTGATTTTAATATTATAAAATCATTTTAAATGAGAATAAAGTGTTAGAAAATATTTTGAATTATAAAATATAATTTTCAATATTTTTGGAGAATTTTCATTAATAAATTAATGATAATGATATTAGATTTATTTAATTATTATATTAAATAAATGAAATAAAAATGATTTTATTAATTTAAAAATCATTTAAAAATGAGAAAATGATTTAAAAATATTTTAAGTTATAATTAATGACTTTTAATATTTGGATAATAATTTCATTAATATTTAGATATTAATGGTGATGATTTAAAATGATTTTAATTATTTTAAAAATCATTTAAGTGTAATATTGTTGATTTAAAAATGTTTAAGTTATTGATAATAATTTTAATATTTTGACAAATATGTCATTAATATTTTAATATTATTAAATATTAATGATGATTAGATTATTTGATAATTAGATCATTTTAAAATGATTCTGATGTTTGAAAAATTATTATAAATAATAATAATTGTTTGATAATTAATAAATTATTTAAATTAATATTAAAGCTTAGAAACCGAATTTAATTGACAATAACTATGTTAATTGTTGGATAGGGTGACCAGAACACCGAGAATGGACCGAAGTCCAACCAGACTGAAATAGTTAGACTTGTTAAGTGTTTATATAGGTTATAAACATTGATGTGGCTTTGTGGTAATGTGTTTAGGAGAAGTTTGACTGTAGATTACAGTGTTGTGTGTTATGAAATATTGTGCTAATTGTGAGACCGATATTATTGGTTATAGGTCTTACGAACGAAGAAAAATTTATTGTGTAGCTGTAATCAGCGGAAGAGGCAAGTTCCCTAACTCAACCTTGAGTTATATTCATTCAATTATTATTGGTGGCTAATTATTGCTAATTAGACCACGTCCAGGGATTTATTGTTTATTATTCGCAGTTAGTGCATGTTTAATAATTCAAATTGAATTACTGACTCATAAAATATACGTTCGCAAAATAACTGTTGTTGGATATTCATATCTGTAGAAGCTAGTAATGACAGTACATATAATTCCTGTTGATTGTCAAATTATGTTGAGAAATATCTTAGCCAATTATTTTGGTTAGACAAACATTTGTTAGAAAACTTGATAGGTTTGAGAAGAGAAGCAAATAGAATTTGAAATCACAATATTTTGTTGTTAAATCAAAATCTTGATCCTGAGACTGAGAAGAACAACCTTTTATATAAAGGGAATATTTTTGATCGTATATTCGATCTTTGCGCGCGACTTAAGTATTATGCATAATATAGGGTACAAGGAGTTAGCCGACTCTAAGTACTTGTAGAGGGATATAATTTAATCTTTATGGTTATCTGATACACCTGAGTATTTATCAAAGTAAATCTTTGATATCTACCCGAGAAAATAAGTTCAAGATCTTGTGTGATCACTCAACATAAATCTGGAAAACATTCCACTTTGCTATTTCGTAGAATTGATTATTGATTATTCATTAGAATATCGTAGAAACATTGAAAGCGTTGTACTCTTTTATTATTGAATTATTTTATTGTATGGAATACGAGAAGACTTGTTATTGAATAACGATTTGTTCAGCTATTTCAAAGTTCCCCGAACTTTGGTTTCATTCTATCAAAATAAATAGTCTGTTGTTTTGAATTCTTATACATTTATTCTATGTCTTAACTTGCTCTATAAATTAGTTGCTCACCCTTGCTAAATAAAACCTTTCAGCTAGGGACGAAGTTGCAGAAGGTGCTATAAAGAAGAATAAAGGCAAATGCATCGCGATAAATTAGTTATGTTGAACATTATTATAATTATATTGTATTGTAAACCCTTTTTGTTTATCTGAAGGGTAATGTTGTAATGTTAAGGTTAGAAAACCTGGGACTTATGTATTAACAACATATGTTAATGAGTTATGTATTCCTATTTATATATAAATGGGTAGTTAGATTTTATTATATTACGGATCGTGAACACCAAACTCGGGGGTCAGGTAACCCGAATTTGGGGGCATCACATCAGCGATTGCGTTACCTTCTTGGAAACTAGCGACCGCATCGGTCACTATTATCGGTCCCTGCCACGTGTGCCACATCACACCTGACAAATAACTCAACATGAGTTAGATTAGCGATGGCTACGGTTGCTGATTGCGGTCGCTTATAAGTCAGTCGCTATTAGTGGTCGCAAATGTCCATCTAGCAACTAGATTACCTACGACTAATATCAGCGACCGCATGCGGTCGCTGATACCCATCTACGACCGTATGCAGTCTCTGATAAGCCTTTTTGTTGTAGTGTTTATGTAATTTAAAAGAATTTGACAAAACCCACTAAGAACACAATTAGGATTTTCATACCTCTTGAAGTAATTGAGCTGCAATACACTCACTCATTACAAGCTCCTTAGCAACTAATTCTCAGCAATTGAAATGAGGAAGGGTGAGGGTCTCATTTATAGAAGAATGGTTATATGGATAATGTAATTACCTCCCAAATCAAACCAAAGGATTATAAGAATGTATAATGGTTAAGAGAGATTTGGTGAGAGTTGGTGATTTCACTCATGAATCCCACTCCCCATCTACTTATTGCTCTAGGTTTGTTGAATTTGAGATGAAGATAGGCTAGCTAGCTTTTCACATGGGAATGATGAAGTGGGCTCTAATTATGGGATAAAGCAAATCTTAGCACTTGAAAAAAAAAATATATGCAACAATTGGCTTATACCTTATATACACATAATATAAACTTTGGTTATAAAGTATGTATATACAATTCATTTTATATAACATAGGTTATAATTATTTAAAGAGCATACAATTTATTTCCTAATTACAAGGTATCAAGTAGTGCACATACATATAATCCATGTACATTTTCTATTATTACCAAATAAAATTGTGTATTGCTTGTTATTTATTACCATATTTATTATTATCATAATAACTTAAGGAGATCATTATTAATTTAATAATTGATCTTATTATATGTCAATAAGGTATACATGAATTTTTACCCACACACTTCATATCATATAACAATATTATTATGCAACTCACATGAATGTAAATAACTCTTACTATATAATCTATATATTTAATATATAGATATATTAATGTGCCACCATATACAATATAAAAACATAGTGAACTACCATATAATAAAGGTTTACTATATTGCATGCTTGCACAAATTAATCAAGTAAATATATAATCATATTATATTATTAATCTCCCACTCATTAATTATTACTCAATACATTATCAATTAATTACTCATAATTGCAATTAATCAATATGTTCAAATCTTGCCACCATATTCAAATAAATTGAATATTTAATTATTAATAATCCTATCAATTCTTTGATATCAAACTCTTAGGGTTAGTCCACTAATTTAATTAAACTATTAGTGACTCCTTTAATCATTTCGTAAATTCACATAACCACATAAAGTTTAAGTAGACTCACAAAACTAACTCATTAAAATTAAATCACATATTTAATTAATAAGGAGTTTAAAAATTCACGGTCATTACATCCCTCCCCCCTTATAAAAATTTTGTCCTCAGAATTGCAAAAAATAAGGTTACTTAAATAAAAATGGATAATTCACTCTCATTTTCTCTTCTAGCTCCCACGTAGCTTCTTCTACTGCGTGATTCCTCCAGAGAATCTTAACGGAATGGATAATCTTATTCCTCAGCTTCTGTTCCTTCCTATCTAGTATCTGGACAGGAACTTCCTCGTATAATAAGTCTTTCTCGATTTGGATTGGTTCATAGGAGATAACGTTCTTGTAGTCTGGTTTATACGGCCGCAATACTGATACACGAAACACATTATGAATGTGCTCAAGTTCAGGAGGTAACGCTACCTCATACGCCACTTCACCGACTCGACTCAAAATCTCAAACGGTCCTATGAACTTAGGGCTCAACTTGCCCTTCTTCCCAAAATGAATATTCCCTTTTCAGGGAGATACTTTTAGAAAAGCATAACTTCCTAATTCAAAATCTCTCTTCTTGCGATGCAAGTTCGCATACTTCTTCTGGCGATCTTGAACTGCTACTAGTCGAGCTCTTATCACCCTAATGATCTCCACCGTCTGTTGTACCAACTCTGGTCCCAACAGTTGACGTTCTCCAACTTCGTCCCAGCATAAGGGTGTTCTACATTTCCTCCCATACAGTGCTTCGTATGGCGGCATTCCAATACTAGCGTGATAACTATTGTTATACGCAAACTCTATTAATGGAAGGTGATCCTCCCAACTACCCTTGAAGTCCATCACACAAGCTCGGAGCATGTCTTCAAGTGTTTGAATTGTTCTCTCGCTCTGCCCATCGGTTTGGGAATGATACGCGGTACTCATTCGTAGTTGTGTCCCCATTCTTTCTTGAAGACTCTTCCAGAAGTTTGACGTGAATCGCGGATCTCTATCTGATACAATAGATACCGACACCCCATGCCTCGAGATAATTTCCTTAACATACAATTTGGCTAACTGTTCCAAGTGAGATGACTTAGTAAGACGATCTGCAATCACCCATATGGCGTCGTGCCCTTTCTGCATTGCTGGAAGTCCCACCACAAAGTCCATTGTGATGTGTTCCCATTCCCATTATGGAATTTCTAATGGTTGTAATAACCCGCTTGGTCGTTGGTGATCTGCCTTGACTCTCTGACAAGTTAGACATCTACTTATGCATTCTGCAACCTCTCTTTTCATGTTTGGCCACCAGAAGTGGTGACAAAAATCTTGGTACATCTTCGTGCTTCCTAGGTGTATCGAGTACCTCGTACTATATGCTTCTTGCAAAATTTCCTCTCTCAATTCTGGTACTAGCGGTACCCAAATTCGTCCTTCAAATCTTAGCAATCCAGTGCCATCAATCTTAAATTTCAATTCATCACCTTCAGTTAATCGCCTCTTGATGTTATTTCAATCTTCATCTTTTTCTTGTTCCTCTTTAACCTTATCCAATAAAGTCGGACTCGCTATCACTGTTAATAATTGCTCGTTGGTCTCCATCGGATACTTAATCTCCAAGTCTAGTCGTTCGAAATCTTTCACCAAGTCTTCTTGAATGGTCAACTTCAATAACTTCTCTCTGCCTTTTCAGCTCAAGGCGTCTGCCACTACATTTGCTTTGCCTGGATGGTACAGAATCTCACAATCATAATCTTTTATCAATTTTAGCCATCGGCGTTGCCTCATGTTTAACTCTTTTTACATAAAGATATACGTCAGACTCTTGTGATCTGTATATATCTCACATTTCTCACCATACAAATAATGCCTCCAAATCTTTAAGGTAAAAACAACCACTGCTAACTCCAGGTCATGAGTCGGATATCCCTTCTCATAATCTTTTAGCTGACGTGAAGCGTCTGCATAATAACCCCTGTTGTACAGATCAAGATACGCCCAAGACCCTTGTGTGACGCATCACTATACACTATAAATTCTCCTGTGTTGTCCGGTAAAGCCAACACAAGTGCTTGACTAAGCCTTTTCTTCAATTCTAGGAAACTCTCTTCACACTTCTCTGTCCAAATGAACTTAACTATTTTTCTGGTAAGATTGGTCAACGCTGATGCTAATTTTGAAAAATCCTGAATAAATCTTCGATAGTATCCTGCCAATCTTAAGAAACTCCGAATCGTCGCTTGCGGCTTCTATTTGCTCCCAATTGATAACCGCTTCTACCTTCGCTGGATCCACTGAAACACCATTCTTGTCGATAACATGCCCTAAAAACTGCACTTTCTGCAACTAAAACTCACACTTAGAGAATTTTGCATATAGTTTCTCCCTCTTTAACGTTTCTAACACTAACCGAAGATGTCCAGCGTGTTCTTCCTCCGTCGCTGAATACACTAGAATGTCGTCGATGAATACGACAACAAACTTGTCCAAATATTGTTAGAAAACTCTGTTCATCAAATCCATAAATGCTGCTGGCACGTTCGTCAATCCGAATGACATTACCAGAAACTCAAAGTGTCTATACCGAGTTCTGAATGTCGTCTTTGGAATATCCTCTAGCCTCACTTTCAGTTAGTGATAACCGGTCCTCAAGTTAATCTTTGAAAAGTACTTTGCCCCCTTCAACTGATCAAACAAATTGTCTATCATAGGCAACGGGTACTTGTTCTTAATGGTGACCTTGTTCAACTCTCGGTAGTCGATACAAAGTCTTAGCTACCCATCTTTCTTCTTTACGAATAAGACTGATGCTCCCCACGGTGATACGCTTAGTCGAATGTATCCCTTATCTAACAACTCTTGTAATTGTGTCATCAGTTCTTTCATCTCTACCGGTGCCATACGATACGGCGCTTTGTATACCGGTGCTGTCCCTGGTGCCAAATCGATAACAAACTCAATCTCTCTATCCGGTGGCAATCCCAGAATCTCATATGGGAAGACATCAATGAAATCCCTTACAATAGGTATCTGACTCAGTTCACCCTTGACTCGTCGAGTATCAACCACGTGAGCTAAATAACCTATACAACCCTTCCTAAGCAATCTCTGCACTTCCACCATCGTCAGACAATGAGATTGTCTCGACAATTTACTACCATAAAATACCACCTTCGACTTATTCAGAGTCTTAGGGTGTACACACTTCTTCTTATAGTCTATTACTGCTCTGTGAATTGATAACCAATCCATTCCAAGGATTACATCGAACTCTCCCAAACGAATCGATATCAAATCCACTTTAAGCTTAGATCCTCGCAATTCGGTATAACAATTCCTATAAATGTATTCTACGGGGATAATTTCCTTGTTCGCTACTTCTACGTTCATAGGGTGTTCTAATCTCTCAAGGGGTAAGTCTAACTGTTTATTAAATTCTTCAGAAACAAAAGAGCAGTAGCACCCGAATCAAATAACACATATGCATCTCTATCATTGATCGGAATGATACCTGACACCACATCCTTAGACTCCACCGCATCCTGTACGGTCATGTTGAACGTTCGTGCCATTGGTCTGTTGGCTTGACTGGCTGACCCTCCAATGTTCAGTCTATTGTTGTTGTTATTGTGGTTGCCGCTAGCTGCATCATCCTTTTTCTTTGGGCAGTCCTTGATTTGATGGTCTGTGGCCCCACACGAGAAACATCCTCCCTTCTGCTTATTCGGACACTGAGGAGCCATGTGCCCCGGTTTTCCGCAACAATAACAAACACTCTTTCCCTTCATATACTCCCCCGAGTGATTCCTCCCACAATTGTTGCACTTCATACTTTTCTTAGCCTCCCCCTGGGACTTATTACCTCCAGAGGATTGACTCTCTGTCCATTTACGCTTATTAGGGTTGTTTCCTCCGCTGCTTCCCCCTTTCTGTCCTTCTTGACTTGTCTTCTTCTCTTGTTTGAATCGAGCGATGGCTTCATTGCCTCCTTCGACAATGATAGCCCTTTCCAATAGATTAGAGTAAGTCTTAATCTTTAATACAACCACTGCTTTCTGTACCCATGGTTTCAGTCCTAGTTCGAACCTCCTTGCCTTCCTGGCCTCCGTGTCAACCTGATGTGGAGCGAATCGGGCTAACTCGTTAAATTTTGCTGCGTACTCTGCGATAGACATACTACCTTTCTTCAGTTCCAGAAACTTAACTTCCATATCCTGTTGCGCATTTTCTGAGAAGTTATTCTCGAGGAATAGCTCCTTAAATTTGTCCCAAGGAATAACTCCCTCTTCTGCTCACCCCTTATTGGCTTTCCACCAATAGTTAGCTTCGTCCTTCATCATGAAAGTGGCAAAACTCGTCTTCTGTGCTTTGACCACACGTGCGACCTCAAACACCTTCTCTATCTCTTCTGGGCTTCAATTGGGTCCACGGTTCCTCGAAACTCCGGTGGTCCTACCACTTTAAAGTCCTTAAAGCTAGCCAAGTGTTGTACTGGCTGCCCTGCTGCCGGTGGGGGTCTGTTTTATATTGCCTCAGTTAACAGGTTAACGAAGTTCTGCATTGGATCAACATTTGCCCCTCCGCCATTGTTAACGGATCCTTCCTCCCTCTGATTCTGCGATATATGCATAACATTTAAATCTGCTCTTTGTAACTTATATTAGATACCTGGGGTACTCCCCTATCATAAAAGGGGTGTTCTTTCAGTCTAAGAATCCTTACCATCAATTGGTTTGGATAGCTTTTATAAAACTTCATACGCTTGTCTGACCAAACAAAGGTTCAGACTCTATCTAACACAGTTCAAGAATTATTGAACTTTAAATGATGTACAAGTCCAAGACTGTACGAACTCAAGTGCACTAAGTGCGAATATCAATAATATCGATGTGGAATAATTATAAGTAATTAAACCACTTAATAGCATGCTTGGAATTAAGATTCAATCTTAAATGAATAACTTTCAATTCAACAATAATCTGCTCAATATAATATGAGAAGGATAGGAAACTTTCACAAACTCAAAGTTGTGTTAGTTAGGAAACTTGCAACACAATAAAAATAGTGTTCGGATACTTGCTCAAGTAAAAGAGTAAGAATTAAGAAACTTGTTCGATATGAATTTGAGTGAGATTAGGGAACTTGCACAATAAAAGTAGGGTTCAAGGAAATTGTCTGCTTGCTCAGCTACAATTGATTCTAGCTTTAATTACTTGCGTTGAAACGACCTAATTTTAACAAGTCAATCTTTTCAATTAGTATGTGTAAACTAGTACGAGTCTACACTTAAAAGAATTAAGTCATCACATAGCATGCATCTCAACATATTATATGATATAATGGTCACATATTACAAGGTACAATAATCATATAAGCATGCCTTCTAACTTCAAACAAAAAAATAGAATCTTGGTAAGACTGCAGGACGGTGCAGCTGCGCCTAGTCTAGGCTTAGGGATCTACACAAATTACACGCCCGGCGCACTGTGTTTGAGCTTTTAATTTCTCGACTTCAAATCCAACTCTAACACACCAATTACACATATATTTTAAAATACATACATGCTAGAGTTTCATATTTAACACATGACCATACTTGAATTCATTACCACAAGTTTTACTTACAATTTATATGTCATTAAAACATAAAAAGGTCATGTAATCATCATGCTTTGTAACTTGATTATACGATACTCCGTAGTCATGCTTGTATATAGACAATACATGTATACTTTACTCACATAGTTCATTTTTTAGAAATTTCCTTTTTATGACTATGTGTGCATAAGTGAGAACCATACCTTAACCAAACGATGCTTATGCCAATATAGTTGTAGGCTTAATGAGTCCTAATATATATGCTTGCATGGTCATAACGTACTTTACTCATTATTTGATGACATTAGCTTCCTTATTCTAACTTTCTTTAAATTTTACACTAAGTGAACTTAGTATCTATAAGGCATCTTAACACATAACTCTTATGCATTTGCAACATATACTAAAGCCACATATACATGTTCAAATGGTCAGAACTTACTAGATAAAAGTCTTGGTCAAGTTCACTTTGAAAAGTCTTAAGTTTCTTATCTTTGAAATAGTCTTAACTTTTAATTATGTATGCTAGTGTGTTTAATCACTTTAGTCTTGCATCTTATGTCAATATAAACCATATTATCTTGTTCATAAAATCAGAATGCTCACATGATGTGTTTGTGACAAAGCTCACTTTTGAAACTATAATTTTCATTTCAAAACCATAAATGTTGTGTCAATCATTGTTATACTTGTTCATACTACATGTATGTGCTTATATCTAAGGTCATTCCCCTTGTTAGGCATATACTTAACTCATAACATCAAATTATCATCACATAGCACAAACGTAAATCGTAAATCGATTCGGTGGTACGCATACTGCTTACAAGCACCCTAGTATAAATAGAAGCAAAGAAACGCCATGCCTCGCACAGAGGCAAGAATCGCTTCTGATTCTGCAGAGCATCAAACAACAACCATCCCCATTAATTTAAACATGCTTAATACCATCATTTGAGAGTTCAAACATGTATGCCTACTTCCTAAAGACATTATAGCATACTAATTCACTTTGATTAACAAAGAATTTTATGTAATTTTCAAGAATTTGACAAAACCCACTAAGAACATAATTATGATTTTCATACCTCTTGAAGTAATTGAGCTGAAATACACTCAGTCCCTATAAGCTCCTTAGCAACTAATTCTCAGCAATTGAAATGAGGAAGGGCGAGGGTCTCATTTATAGAAGAATGGTTATATGGATAATGTAATTACCTCCCAAATCAAACCAAGGGATTATAAGAATGTATAATGGTTAAGAGAGATTTGGTGAGAGTTGGTGATTTCACTCATGAATCCCACTCCCCACTTACTTATTGCTCTAGGTTTTTTGAATTTGAGATGAAGATAGGCTAGCTAGTTTTTCAAGTGGGAATGATGAAGTGGGCTCTAATTATGGGACAAAGCAAATCTCAGCACTTGCAAAAAAATATATATGCAACAATTGGCTTATACCTTATATACACATAATATAAACTTTGGTTATAAAGTATATATATACAATTCATTTCATATAACATAGGTTACAATGATTTAAAGAGCATTCAATGTATTTTCTAATTACAAGGTATCAAGTAGTGCACATATATATAATCCATGTACATTTTCTTTTATTACCAAATAAAATTGCGCATTGCTTGTTATTTATTACCATGATATTATTATCATAATAACTTAAGGAGATCATTCTTAATTTAACAATTGATCTTATTATATGTCAATAAGGTATACATGAATTTTTACCCACACACTTCATATCATATAACAATATTATTATGCAACTCACATGAATGCAAATAACTCTTACTATATAGTCTATATATTTAATATATAGACATATTAATGTGCCACCTTGTATAATATAAAATATATTGAACTACCATATAATAAAGGTTTACTATATTGCATGTTTGCACAAATTAATCAAGTAAATATATAATCATATTATATTATTAATCTCTTACTCATTAATTATTACTCAACACATTATCAATTAATTACTCATAATTGCAATTAATCAATATGTTCAAATCTTGCCACCATATTCAAATAAATTAAATATTTAATTATTAATAATCCTATCAATTCTTTGATATCAAACCCTTAGGGTTAGTCCACTAATTTAATTAAAATATTAGTGACTCCTTTAATCATTTCGTAAATTCACATAACCACATAAGGTTTAAGTAGACTCCCAAAACTAACTCATTAAAATTAAATCACATATTTAATTAATAAGGAGTTTAAAAATTCACGGTCATTACATATTGTGCCAGCCCCGGCGGGCTAGTAAACTGTTAACTGAGATCAAGACCTCCCGCCCTGGCGGCGGGGGTGTTAGTCATAAAAGAGCCCGCCCCGATAGGGGTGGCTTCTGCTAGTTGACTTCATTAAGCTCCACAGTTGCCAAGTTTTACCACAACTCCACCCGTTTTGTCCAATAGCCACTCTACCAATCCTAAACACAAAACAAAGCTAAACAAGTAAATACAAACAATAAAATCAAGGAATTAACACCGATTAAGCTTGAATTAGGAACTGATTCGTGGGTATAAAACCTACTTATCAAAATCCCTCAAACTTAGATCGTGCTAGTGCTCGAGCACGAAACAAAACTAACAAACTATACAATGCAATGCCATGATATGTAATGCTTCTAATCTATATGCCTACGAATCCAGCAATCATCATAGAATCAAATTTATTTAACCGTCCTCAGAGAAATCAAACAAACACGAAGACACTTCAAATCAAAACCAATCAATAATTCCTTATCAATCCTCAAATCTTACATCATTATTACTGGTATAGTGTGTGTGTGTGTGCTTAACATCATGCTAACTTATACAAATTCAAATTTAATACATACATATAAAGTTTCTTATAAGGCATCATACAATATAACTTGAAGAATTTCAACAACAGACGAGTTCCAACTAAAACCAAGTAATTACCACTATTAAGGTATCACATAGGGTACTTATGCTTTATTTTTCATCACGGGGGATTTTTGCACTTTTTTCCCATTTTTTTCCATGACTGTGCAATGTCTCGTTCTATTAGGCTAACAGTGCTACCCCTTAGCGAGCTTTCAACGAACGACTCCCAGACCATAAAAGACCTTAGGGCGCTAGGTGTAAAGACAATCCCCTCGGGTGTACTTACTCAAGTAACAAAGGCCACGAAACAACTAACCACGATCTTTATTTTTATTTTTTTCTACGTTTTTTATGAAGCTTATGTACCCCAAATTTTCCCCCAAACTTAGGTTCTTGCCTAATTCTGTGTCTTCACTGCCTATCCTCGTTATTCTTTCATTTAAACTAGCATTATCCTTTAGAAATTTCATATGCATCAATTTGAACTAATCAGTCCACATAAGTGTTATTAGCGTGTTAACCTTATTATACCAGTTTCAAACAAGCACAAGATCCAATTCATAACAAATGATTATATCAAAGTTCTATTATTCAGTACCGTACTTGTCTACTTAATCACAATCTCATCATTGGCCAAAATAACATGAACTATATTAAACCGTTGGACATATGCAAGATAACATAATACTTAACAATTTTTTTTATTTTTTTATTTTTTATATAAATAAACTTAACATGATTCCAAACTACTTAACACTATTTAAACTAATTAAAACTATTTACAATCCTAAGCTACTATGCAACTACATGAATGCAAACATTTAATAATCCTAAAATTAACATGCAACATGCACTAACATATGCAAAATCTAACTAGAGAAATTAAACATGCATACATGAAACTAAATTCCCAAAACTTGCAAATTACAATGTCCTCATTGTGTAGATAAAGCAATAAATGTACGAGGACTTCCCTGTAATCACCTAAGTCTGGGGTGGTGGTGGCTGTTCTTCTTCATCAGAGTCACTGGGTGGAAACCTTGGCATTGGGGCTGGATGCTAGTATAGGAATTGGGCATTGGGATTGAAGCTTTGGAGCGTCGCATTTAATGAGGCAAAATATAGGTTCATGGCTTCAAACATATGGTACTGCTTCGCTACGAGTCTCTGCATCTCTCTTCGGGCCTCTTTGTTGTGCTCATCTACTTGTCGTTGAAGGTTTAGGAATTGAGGGTTAGATATGTCCTCGGGCTGTGGTGTTGCCTCTATTCCTTGCTCTCTCATTGGCGCATCCCCTTGGAACTCATCGTCATCTAAGCTATCCTCACCGTCAGCCTCATCCTTCGAGGCTGATGGAAATATAAAGCCTAATCCTCTAGGATGCGACTAGCCCTCGGGCCACACCGAATACCGCACAATCATTCTCGAGTCTAGTGTCTAAAGCGGCATCTAGGTTAGTTCATAATCGGACTATCTAACTCCCACTTGCCTACACAACCCACAAATGAGCGAAGGGT
Organism: Panax quinquefolius; assembly: GCA_020205615.1. Taxonomy (NCBI): domain Eukaryota; kingdom Viridiplantae; phylum Streptophyta; class Magnoliopsida; order Apiales; family Araliaceae; genus Panax; species Panax quinquefolius. The sequence continues at coordinate 103,930,613 of CM035163.1, read as the reverse complement.
GTGGCAAGCCACCCGAGAATGGTCCTCGTAAGCATCGTCAGATTGAAAAATAGATTATAGCCCCTATGTCGATGATGAAATCTTGTACAATGGCATACAAAAGCAATGCCTTTTCCTTGGTCATATATGATGTGTGAGTGGATGGGAACAGCTTGGCGCTCAAGAATGTGTACCATATCTTTACATATCGGTTGAGATCCTTACTGTGAAAGATAGTGCCCCCTTTTTGACCCTTGATCCATGTAGTACCCGACTTTGTCATTTCCTTCAGAATAGTCTCATAATCAGGAACATGGTCACGTAGGTGAGCGCATTGGCAATATCTAGGCACTCTTAATTGATAGTATGTATTGATGGCATCGACACTGAAAGGAACTAACCTACCCCGCACAAATGCATTGAAGGGGGCCTTATCATCTGCATTGGCATAGAATTCTTTGACCACATTCATAACTGTGGCCTCGAGTTCTTCCGTGAACTTATTCCAACTTTTTTGATATATTTGTTGCATCATTTCACCGTATACATGCTCAGGTGCCAACCCCCGCTCCGGTGTAAGTGCTTTTGTTACAAGGTAGTCGTAACGGTCAGCGACGACGACACTTATGAATTTTCGCCGGTCAAAGGTTCGTGTCGGTGGTGCGAACCCTGAACTCACTCCACGTTACCTCTTTGATGCCGGTTTAGATGCCATTGAAATTGAAATTGAAATTGGTGTGAGCCTCTCAAAAATTTCCCAAAAACTTCACTTACGTAATATGTCGAACACTTGGTGTGCCGGACGTGAAATCCCCCAAACTTAGTGATTTGGCTTCAATTGTGGTGATAGATGTGTAGATTTTGCAAGAATAAACCACTTACTTTTAGTGTATCCCTAAGTTGATTGATTATCTATTCCGTTTTTCTGTAGAAATTCGCCCCAAAAGAACCCTTAACTTTGAACTTCTGAGTTAGGTTGAACGTATATGGTTAGATTAGATTGTGGGAATGGTTTTATAGAGATGGGGTGATGTATAGAGTTGTGCGTTAAAGTAGTGGATTGAAGTAGTGGGTAGTTTAATTGAGTGGGGTGATGGAGATTTAGCTTCTAAAACGTGGGTAGAGAGTGGAGATAATGGAGTTTCAATTTTTTGGGAGAGAGAAGTTGAAGTGTAAGAGTGTGGAGTAACTGCTACTTTTAGTCTCTAAAGAATTCGGACCCCCACCCCGGCGGGGGGTATTGCTCCTTATAGGCCTACCCCGACGGGCATACTCTCTGTAATTGAACTTGAGACCCCCGCCTCAGCGGGGGTATTGTGCTTGTAGGGGCCCGCCCCCGCTGGGGTGTAGTCTGTTAATGAATTTAGGACCCCCACCCCGACGGGGGTATTAGGCTTGTAGGGGCCCGCCCCAGTGGGCTAGTGGTCTGTTAATGCAAAGAATTTTACTTATTCCCTCCATCCAACTACAATCCACGATCATGTTAAGTACCTGAACATCATTAAAACATAATTATAAGTAGATGTTGAGCAATTTTAAGCATGGAAGGTAATATTATCTAGAAAATGCAACTTAACTAATTATTTAATAAACTTATTCTATATTACTAATTATTTTAAACTACAATTTGCCAAACATAAATAAAAATACGAAGAATAAAAGTAAGATTGGGTTGCCTCCCAATTAGCGCTTGATTTTAAGTCGTTTAGTATGACTACTCTCTGTTTAGGGTACGTCGGCTAGTGTGATTGCGATGACATCCGTGTTGGATTTTCCACCCCAATAATGCTTTAGCCTTTGACCGTTGACCTTGAACATTTCTAATGGATTCATGCTGTAGAGTTTAACAGTGCCATGTTAGAAAACTCTTTTGATGGTAAATGGACCCTACCACCTTGATTTTAGCTTCCCTGGGAACAACCTCAACCTTGAGTTGAACAATAGTACTGATTTCCCTGGTTCGAACGTTCTTTGCATAATTTTCTGGTCGTGCCATTTCTTGACCTTTTCTTTGTACAACTTAGAGTTCTCGTAAACTTGAAGTCGGAATTCATCGAGTTCGTTTAACTGAAGTAACCACTTTTCAATCACAGCTGCTTGATCGAAGTTAAGCTTCTGAATTTCCCAGTAGGCTTTATGTTGTAACTCCACAGGTAGGTGACATGTTTTCCCATAGACCAATTGATATGGTGACATTCTAATTGGTGTTTTGTAAGCAGTTCTGTAAGCCCATAGTGCATCGTCCAATCTGAGAGACCAGTCTTTCCTATTCGGGTTTACTACCTTCTCTAAGATTTTCTTTACCTCCCTGTTTGAAACCTCAGCTTGCCCACTTATTTGGGGATGATATGCCATCGCCACCTTATGGTTAACTCCATATTTTGCCAACAGACCTGTAAACGATCTGTTACAGAAGTGACTACCTTCATCACTTATAATAGCTATTGGCGTGCCAAATCTTGTAAAAATATTCTTGTGTAAGAATTTAAGAACAACCTTGGCATCATTTCTTGGGAGTGCTACGACTTCAACCCATTTCGATACATAGTCAACCACAAGCAAAATGTACTGATTATCGAAGGAAGAAGGAAATGGCCCATAAAATCCATGCCCCATATATAAAAAATTTCAACTTCTAAGATCGTTTGTAGTGGCATCTCATTCCTCTTTGATATGTTACGCACCCTTTGACATCTATCACAACTTTTAACAAACTGGTGGGCATCTTTAAATAATGTAGGCCAATAGAACCCGACTTGAAGCACTTTTGCCACTGTTCTCTCACTTCCGTAATGTTCCCCGTATGCAGATAAGTGACATTCGTGCAATATGTTCTTCACCTCGCTGTAGGGCACACACCTTCTAATCATCCTATCGTCACACTGTTTGAATAGATATGGCTCATCCCACATGTACCACTTGACGTTATGTAGGAACTTCTTTTTCTGCTGTTGTGTAAGATTAGGGGGAAAGATGTTGCTCCCTAGATAGTTATCAAAACCCCCGTACCACGGAAATTCTGCATTTACTCCAAATAGTTGCTCATCCAAAAATGACTCATTGATTACACACTTGTCCTCTTCATCCTTACCCGGGCTTTCCAGCCTCGATAAATGATCTGCAACTTGATTTTCTGTCCTCTCTCTATCTTTTATTTCCAAATCAAATTCCTATAGAAGGAGGATCCATCTGATAAGCCGTGGCTTAGCATCTTTCTTCGAAATTAAGTACCGAATGGCCGAGTGATACGTATAAACTACTACCTTTGTTCCGATCAAATATGCCCAGAATTTATCAAAGGCATATACTACTGCAAGTAATTCCTTTTCCGTAGTTGTGTAATTCATTTGGGTCTCCGTTGTAGGACCCCAAATTTTATGAAATGAAAGTATTCAATTTTTTTATAATTATTATTTTATTTAGTAAATGGTTAAATTGATAAAAGGATTAAAGTTAAGGGTGATATGTGAAGATTTTGTAAAGTAAAATAAGTTGTTATAAAATATTCGTTTGGTTGGGGAATATTCTTTTTGTCGGGGAATATTCGTACGACGACAGAATCATTGGTGGACCCCACAATAAAATTATTATCGGAGTTAGAAAACGATAAAATTATCTTTTTATAAAAATAATGGCAAAAGTTTTACCGCTAACTGTTGAAATACCTGATGATAAAAGTATAGTAATACGTGTGGTTACATAATAGCACACGGTATTGATTATTGATGCTTACGTAAGAAGTCACTCAGTTATACTCAATTATTGTTACAGTAATTGCTGCATAGTATTTCACGTTATTAATTCAATTATTGTCACAGTATCATCTGCACAATATTTTATATTATTAAATCAATAATTAAGATGATAAAGTTATTCATATTATTATTTATATTATTGACGATGTCTAGAAAGTTCTATCGAGAAAAGGGGTTTGGTCACCTAATTGCGAGCCAATATGGAGAAGTCTTTATCGGAAAGCCCCCTCTTTCCTGGGAATGATCTGGTTATCAATATTGTGAGTTATAATATTAGTAATGAATAATTGTTGAAAGAATAAAAAAAATGTGTTGATTGAAGATAAAATGATTTGTGGTAAATATTTATTCAATCTTTGATATAAATAAGAAGTCTGTTATGAGACGTTTGTTGTAAATTTGGTTTATTCTATGGGGCCCATATGTCATCATCTAAGAGTCATTTTTGCCAATAGTACTTGCCTTTACCAGACATCGAACCACTTATCGTTTCACATTACAGGCATCGAACCACTTGTCATTTTACATTACAGGCGTCGAACCACTTGTTATTTCACATTACAGGCGTCGAACCACTTGTCGTTTCACATTACAGGCATCGAACCACTTGTTATTTCACATTATAGGCGTCAAACCACTTTTCTTTTCACATCACCAGTCATCAAGCCACTTGCCTCTTCCCATTGCAAGGGCTAGGCTAGAAATCTTCTATAAATAGAAGCTTATTCCTTCTTTCATTCTCACCAATTCATTACGACTCATAAAAGAATTCTATAGAGAGAGAATCAGATAGAAAGAAGAAGAGTATTCTGTTACTACACTATTGCAGTATCCAATCTCCTACTAAGGTAAGGGATATTATTTCTTTCGTATTCATGAAGAGAGTTATTTCTTTCAAAACTCATAAGGGTTGTTATTCCATCCTTTATTATTTTGTTTGAATAACCTGTCTACGCGGACTACCAGATGCATGGTGAAATACTTTTGTTATTCCATTTTTTATTATTTTGTGGGAATAACTTGTCTACGTGGACTACCGCATTCCTGGTGAATAACCCTTTGTATTCATTTGTTATTAAATTATGAAAATGATCTGTCTACGCGGACTACCGCATGACAGTTGAAAATCCATTTGCAGTTTCGTATATTGTTCATTTCAGATTCCTAACTCTAAACTTACTATGGTACGTATTGCTTCTATAATTCCTGAAATGAACAGAAATTCTTTAATATTTGCGCTTCATCCAATATCTTTTTATGGAAATATTATTCTGAGCAGTCTTGATAAGTTTTAACCTTTTCATGCCGGAGTACTATTCACCCAGGGTACTCTTCATGACAAAAATTGATTTCTTTTATGTCCAAATCATTTTTGATACAATATTATTCTTGAATTTTACTCCACAAAGCAGTATCATGTTGACAATTTGGACTTTATTGAATTCTGGATAAATTAAATTATAAATCTTCAAAATTTATCCTTTGCTTTCATTTAATTGAATTCTTATATCATTGTCATCATCCTCATGTTTATATTGTTATGAAAGTCATCTTTGGCCCGTAGTGCATAGATGGACTTTTGATTTGTATGATTATGACCAGGAATCATTCGGTATAATCATGACCTGTAATGTTACAAATGATGTGGTAAAAGTCCTCATTGGCCCATAGTGCATTGATGGACAGTTATTGAGATGAACATGACCATTGGTGATAATAATGAATATCCTTGGCCCGTAGTGCATGGATAATTCAATTATGTGGATTATTTATTAAGCTGAGTCTCAGCGATAAAATTGATGATAAACCTTTTAAATTATAGAAGATAGTAGATATCATGCTCTACTTGACTCATTTAATGGATTGCTTGTTTCACTGCAGTTAAACTTGATTTTTATTATATTTTATCAGTTTAACACTGTTGAAGGCTAACGATAATTTATTCTGTATTATCTTAGTCATAATATTTCTTACTGGGCTAGTTGAGCTCACCCCTTTCCTTTCATTGTTCTCTTCAGGAAATGAGAATATAGCTGGAACTAGTCGGGGAACGGAGTGACGGTCCAGATGTTTGCATTAGTAGTCCTCACTATTCTGTGAAATAGTATGATAATAAATGTATTAAGGACTTATTTTGAGTTTGAATACTGTCTAGAAGATAATATTTGTATTAAAACTCACAGCTCATGTTGTATATTTAAGTTTGTATTTGTATTCTGTACCATGCATTTGGCGACTCAGAATGGGTGATGTATACCTATTTTGGGGGCGTAACAGTTGGTATCAAAGCTTAGGGATATGATCCCTGGCTAAGTTGTGAGACTAGAACTAGGGGGAGAGACGGGTAATTCCTTCGCTAGTATGACCTACCTAAGTTTATTTGTTATTTAATTGGTCGGTCAGAATATATGGATATTATGTGGTGTGTCAATTAACTCTTGTTTTGTGGCAGTTTTTGAAAATGATATCCAAGAATGTTGAGAATAGCAATGGAGCATAGGAGACCGTTGAGTTACCACAAATCAATACCCAGGATAATATGCATCAGGAAGGCAATAATCCTCAAGAAAACAAAAACACCGATCAAATGGTGAACGATGGAATGTTTAGAGGCTTTATGAAATTCATGCAACATCAGGCGAGAGCTGTGAGACCCCAAATTTTATGAATAAAGATTTAAATTTCTCGAAATATTTTTTTGAATATTATGGTGCGGATTTGATATAATTTTATAGTTGTGGATAATATTTATAAATTTTGCAAAGCAAGCAAGTTGTTCGGGGAATATTTGTTTTAACAGGGAATATTTGTACGACGGCACAATCATTGGTGGACCCCACAACGGAAGTATTGTCATAGTTAGAAAATGATAGAATTATCATTTTATAAAAAAAACGGCGAAAGTGTTACCATTAAAACTGTTGAACTACCCGGTAGTAAAAGTACAGTAATACACGTGGTTGCATAGTAGCACACGATATTGATTATTGATGCTTACGTAACAAGTCACTCAGTTATACTCAATTATTATTGCTGATGAATTCTTTGCATCATATCTCTCATATTATTGATTCAATTATTGTCACAGTATCATCTGTATAATTTGTTATATTATTAAATCAATAATTGAGATGACAAAGTTATTCATATTATTATTTGCAATATTGACAATGTCTAGAAGTTTTGTCAAGGAGAGGTTTGGTCACCTAATTGTGAGCTAATAAGGAGAAATCCTTATCGGAAAGCCCTCTCTTTCTTGGGAACGACCTGGTTGTTAAATATTGTGCGTTATAATATTAATGATGAATAAGTATCCAGTTTTCTTTTAAGGTAAGGGGTATTATTCTTTCGTATTCATGAAGAGAGTTATTTTCTTTCAATACTCGTAAGGGTTGTTATTCCATTCTTTATTATTATGTTGGAATAACTTGTCTATGCGAAGTACCGCATACATGGTGAAATTTTTCTATTATTCTATTCTTTATTATTTTGTTGGAATAACCTGTCTGTACGGTCTATCACATGCCTGGTGAATTTTGTTGTTATTCCATTCTTTATTATTCTGTTAGAATATCACATCATGCGGATTACTCATGCTTTGGTTCCATTCTTTATTATTACATTTGGAATATCTGTTTGTGCGGATTACGCTCGACTGGTTCCATTCTTTATTATTCTATTGCGAATAACCCATGCATGCGATTCTATTGCGGGCTCGATGAATTCTTCTCGTTATTCCATTTTCTATTATTACATTGGAATAACTCGTCATGTGGATTACCACATGCATGGTGAATGATCCTTCATATTCATTCTTTATTAAATTGTGGAAATGATTTGTCTCACGTGGATTACCGCGTGACGGTGAAAATCCATTTAGATTTCAGTATATTTTATTATACTAAATGCGAGATATCATTTCTTTTGTACTAAATCATGAAATATCATTTCCTTTGGTATTTTTCTTTTACGAGTTACTATTCATGGGTTACTATTTACCCGATTACTATTCACTCTAGTATTATTCACTTTCGGGTATTGGCGGCACTTTTCACGCTTAGGAGTACTATTCATGAGTTACTATTCACAGGTTACTATTCACCCAATTACTATTCACCCGAATATTATTCACTCGGGTATTTGGAGTACTTTTCATGTCGGGGTACTATTCACGAGGTATTATTCCCGAAGTACTATTCACAGGGTACTATTCACGGGGTATTATTTACCCAAAAAATATATTCTTTTCTGTCTAAATTATTTTTGGTACATGAATATTATTCTTGAATTTTACTCTACAAAGCAGTATCATGTTGACAATTTAGATATCTTTAAACTCTGGATAAATTTAAAGTCTTTAATATTTATCCTTGATTTTGTTTGATTTGATTTCGGTTTATTATTGCTTATATCATTGTCATCATCCTCATGCTTATATTGTGATGAAAGTCATCTTTGTCTTACGTGCATAGATGGACTTGGTATGATTATGACCAGGGATTATTCGGTATAATCATGACCGTAATGTGACGAATGATGTGGTAAAAGTCCTCATTGGCCTGTAGTTCATTGATGGACAGTTGTTGGTATGATTATGACCAGAGATTATTCAGTATAATCATGACCATTGATGATTACATGAATATCCTTGGCCGTGGTGCAGGGATGATTCAATTTTATTTATTAAGTTGAGTCTCAGCGATAAAGTTGATGAAAAACTTTTTAAATCATAGAAGATAGTATATTTTATTCTCTACTTGACTCTTCTAATGGATTGCTTATTTTCGCTGCAGTTGTTGATCTAAAACTTGTTGTCTATTGTATTTTATCAGTTGTTATACTATTAAAGGCTAAGGATAATTTATTCTGCATTATCTTAGTCATAATATTTCTTACTGGGCTAGTTGAGCTCACCCTTTCTTTCATTGTTCTCTTCAGGAAATGAGAATATAGCTGGGATGAGTTGGGGAATGGAGTGATGGTCCAGGATAAATGGCTTTAGTAGTCCTCACTATTCTACGGAATAATGCGATAATGAATGTAAAGAGGACACCATTGAGTGTGGATATTGTCTAGATGACAATATTCTTGTTTAAACTCTCAGCTATGTTTTGTCGTATTTTACACGACTGTTGTATAATTAAGTTGTATTTGAATTTATGTACCATGTATCTGGCAACTCAAGATGGGTGATGTATACCTGTTTTGGGGGCGTCACAAGAGCGGGTCCTGTTTAAAATGCAGGTGAAAACACTGGCAACTCTCGGACGGTCACCGCTAAGCAGTTCAAGGAGCTGGGACCACCGGTGGTTTTGGGAGAACCAAAACCACTTAAGGCGAAGATGTGGATAAAGCAGATCACCAAGATATTTGATGTCTTGGGATGCTCCGAGGAGCAAAAGGTTCCCTTTGCCACCTTCATGTTGCGAGGAGAGGCAAATTATTGGTGGGAATCTGTAAAGCGTACCCAGCCTACCGCACTCAGAATGTCTGGGGAGAAGTTCCAAGAACTGTTTAACGACAAATACTTTCCAGATAGTATTCGTAACATGAAGGAGGTAGAGTTCATCAAGCTGGACCTAAACAATATGACTGTGTCACAGTACAAAGCTAAGTTTGTCGAGTTGTCCCGGTTTACATCCCACTTAGTTGATAATGAGGAGAGAATGACGCGGGTGTTTCTAAGAAGTTAGAAACCCGAGATACGTCAATACCTTATCTCTCACAAACTGTGTTTATATTCAGATGTTGTAAATAGGGCTCAGTTATTGGAGTACGATAATGAGTAAACCCAACCAAGAGAGAGTAGCCGACAAGTTGATAATACCAGTGTTAGCTGTCATCGAAACGGTGACAACAAACGTTGAGGGAATCAACATGCCAGAATTGGTAACCACTTCGGTGGTAATCATGGTTAAGACAATAAAAGTGGACATTTCAAGAAGAGGAGATTCAGGAAAGACGTCAGCACCAGCACCCATTATTAAGGAAGGAGAACGACCACCTATCTTATGTTACAAATGCAGAGGGGAGGGACACATCAGTCCAAACTGTACGCAGCAGTCCAAAACATGTTACAATTGTGGAAGAGAAGGTCGCCTAGCCTGATTTTGTCGTGCACCAAAGTCAAGTTCAGCTGGGATGGAGGCATCAAAGGCAGTCCCAGACAAGACAAAACCGGTAGTTGAAGGGAGAACGTTTGTTGTAACCTCCCAAAAAGTGAGGAATCCGAACGAGGTGATCACAGGTAAGCTAATCATAAACTATAGCGAAGTCTATACCTTATTTGATACCGGTTCTACCCATTCTTTTATTTCTCCTACTTGCGCTCAATGTTTAAATTTGACTCCAGAGAAATTAGACTTTGACTTATCTATTAAAACTCCGTTGGGGGAAACATTTATTACATCCACTGTTTATAAGTCTTATTTGATTCAAATCAGCAACCACACGTTACCTGTCGATCTTATCTCTTTGAAAATACTTGCATTCGATATGATTTTAGGGATTGATTGGTTAACCACTCATCATGCTAAAATTGATTATTTTCGTAAGGTTGTTAGCTTTCAGATTCCTAACCAACCTATTATGTGAATTCAAGCAACCAAACCATTAAAGTCAATCACTGTCATCTCAAGCCATAAAGCTATTCGTTTATTGAAAAATGGATGTCAAGCTTTCTTAGTTCATGTCACGGATTTAAACAAAAATACATCAGTCTTGAATAATATTTCTATTGTTAATAAATTTGCTGACGTATTCCCTGAAGAACTTCTTGGCCTACCCCCAGAGCGTGAAATTGAGTTTGGTATCGACCTTGAACCCGGTACAAAACCCATTTCTAAAGCCCCATATTGAATGGCTCCTATTGAACTTCAGGAGTTAAAAACTCAACTGCAGGATTTGTTAGACATTGGTTTCATTCGTCCTAGTACGTCTCCTTAGGGTGCTCCTGTTCTATTCGTAAAGAAGAAAGATGGGAGTATGCGACTTTGTATTGATTACCGGGAGTTGAATCACGTCACCATAAAAAATAGGTACCCGTTGCCTCGTATTGATGAACTGTTTGACTAGTTGTAAGGCACCAAATTCTTTTCAAAAATCGATCTTCATTCCGAATATCATCAGTTAAAGGTTAAAACTGATGACATTCCGAAGATTGCTTTCAGAACTCGGTACGGGCATTATGAATTCTTAGTTATGTCTTTTGGGTTGACTAATGTTCCTGCTGCCTTCATGGATATGATGAACCGAGTATTCAATGAATATTTGGATCATTTTATGGTTGTCTTTCTTGATGACATCCTCATTTACTCCAAAAGTCGTGAAGATCATAAGCAACACTTGAGGCTGATACTCCAAAAGCTTCGTGAAAATAAGCTTTATGCCAAGTTTAAGAAATGCGAGTTCTAGCTTGAGGAAGTAGCATTCCTTGGGAACGTAATATCAAGTCACGGTATATCTGTTGACCCAACAAAGATTGAAGCAATACAAAGCTGGGAGCAACCTAAATTAGTGACCGAAATACGTAGCTTTCTCGACTTAGCTTGTTATTATCGGAGATTTGTAGAAGTGTTTTCTCGAATCGCTACTCCATAAACTCAACTGACTTGAAAAAATATAAAATTTGGTTTGAGCGAGAAATATGAGAAGAGTTTTCAAGAACTCAAGAGGAGACTCATTTCAGCACCTGTTCTGACAATACCATCTGGCTCGGAGGGATTTGTCATCTACAGTGATGCTTCGGGCAAAGGGTTAGGACGTGTTCTCATGAAACATGGGAAAGTCATAGCCTATGCCTTTCGACAACTCAAAGAATATGAGAGGAATTATCCTACTCATGAACCAGAGTTGGAAGCTGTCGTTTTTGCACTTAAAATTTGGAGGCATTACCTGTATGGGGAGAAAGTGGAGATCTATACGGATTATAAAAGCCTCAAATATTTCTTCACCCAAAAGGAACTCATCATGCAACAAAAATGTTGGCTTGAACTATTGAAAGATTATGATCATACCATTCAATACCACCCTGGAAAAGCGAATGTGGTAGCTGACGCATTGAGTAGAAGATCATATGCAGGTACGAGTGCGTTATTGTCAACACAAAGGCCCATTTTGTATGACTTGAAAAGGATGGAGATAGAGTTAAAGACTCCAGGGACCCACGTGATGATGGAAAACATACGAGTAGAACCGACCTTAATCGATAAAGTTAAAGCTGCTCCAGCTACAGACCTGGAGCTGATGCATATGAGGAAAAAAGTACAAGAAGGTGCTATTCCAGAAGCAAGAATAGATGAAGAAGGAATATTACGATTCAACTCTAGAATTTGTGTTCCTAACAACCCTGATTTAAAGTATAAAATCATGATGGAGGCGCACAACACACCATTTGCAATCCATCTTGAGAGTACCAAAATGTATCGTGATCTTCGACATACATTTTGGTGGAGCAATATGAAAAGAGAGATAGCAGAGTTTATCTCAAGGTGTTTAACTTGTCAACAAGTTAAGGCGGAGCATCAAGTGCCAAAAGGTCCATTACAACCACTTGAAATTCCAGAATGGAAGTGGGACCACATTACCATGGATTTTGTTACTGGTCTTCCCAAGGTTTCTCAAGGAATTGATGTAATTTGGGTCATTGTTGATATATTGACCAAATCTGCTCATTTCTTACTTATACGAGAAACTTATTCACTTGAACGTCTTGCTCGTATATATATAAACGAGATTATAAGACTGCATGGTATGCCAGTATCCATGGTTTCTGATCGAGACCCAAGATTCACTTCACGATTTTGGGTTAGTTTGCAAAAAGCCATGGGCACGGATTTACAATTTAGTTCAACTTATCATCCTCAAACGGACGGACAGTTGGAGAGGACTATTCAAACTCTTGAGGATTTATTAAGACTCTGTGTCCTTGACTTCAAAGGAAGTTGGGACAAGTTCTTTCCATTTGTGGAATTCTCCTACAACAACAGTTATCAAGCAAGTATCGGCATGGCTCCATTTGAGGCGTTGTATGGAAGAAAGTGTCATTCTCCAGTATGTTGGGATAAGGTGGGTGAAGCAACGTTGTTGGGACCGTAATTGGTACGTATAACTACGAAGAAGATTCAAATGATCCGACAACATATAAAAACCTCACAAGATCGATAAAAGAGTTATGCTGATCTTCATCGAAAGGACGTGGAATTCAATGTTGGAGAACATGTGTTGTTACGTGTTGCTCCATGGAAGGGATTTACGAGATTTGGAAAGAGAGGAAAGCTCAATCCTCGATTCATTGGCCCATTTAAAATCCTTGACCGAGTAGGAACTGTGGCCTATAGACTTGCTTTACCGCCAAGTATGTCTCGTGTTCATAACGTTTTTCACATATCCATGTTACGTAAATATGTGGAAGACCCGAACCACATTATTGAGTTAGAACCAGATGAAATAGCGGAAGACTTAACGTATGAAGAGGTTCCTGTTAAAATATTGGCTAAGAAGGAACATATTCTACACTCCAAGGTTATACCTCAAGTCAAAGTTTTTGGAGAAACCACGATGTTGAGGAAATGACCTGGGAGTTAGAATCTGAAATGAAATCAAGGTATCCTCACCTCTTCGACATACCAGGTACGCACCCTAATTTCGAGAGTGAAATTTCATAAGGAGGGGAGATTGTAAGACCCCGAATTTTATGAAATGAAAGTATTCAATTTTCTTATAATTATTATTTTATTTAGTAAATGGTTAAATTGATAAAAGGATTAAAGTTAAGGGTGATATATGAAAATTTTGCGAAATAAAGCAAGTTGTTATAAAATATTCGTTTGGTCGAGGAATATTCTTTTTGTCGGGGAATATTCGTACGACGACACAATCATTGGTGGACCCCACAACAGAATTATTATCGGAGTTAGAAAATGACAAAATTATCTTTTTATAAAAATATTAGCGAAAGTTTTATCGCTAACTGTTAAAATACCTGGTGATAAAAGTATAGTAATACGCGTGGTTGCATAGTAGCACACGGGATTAATTATTGATGCTTACGTAAGAAGTCACTCAGTTATACTCAATTATTGCTACAGTAATTGCTGCATAATATTTCACGTTATTAATTCAATTATTGTCACAGTATCATCTACACAATATTTTATATTATTAAATCAATAATTAAGATGATAAAGTTATTCATATTATTATTTATATTATTGATGATATCTAGAAAGTTCTATCGAGAAAAGGGGTTTGGTCACCTAATTGCGAACCAATAAGGAGAAGTCCTTATCGAAAAGTCCCCTCTTTCTTGGGAATGATCTGGTTATCAATATTGTGAGTTATAATATTAATGATGAATAATTGTTGAAAGATTAAAAAAATGCGTTGATTGAAGATAAAATGATTTGTGGTAAATATTTATTCAATCTTTGATATAAATAAGAAGTCTGTTATGAGACGTTTGTTGTAAATTTGGTTTATTCTATGGGGCCCATATGTCATCATCTAAGAGTCATTTTCGCCAATAGTACTTGCCTTTACCAAACATCAAACCACTTGTCCTTTCACATTTCAGGCGTCGAACCACTTGTTGTTTCATATTACAGGCGTAGAACCACTTGTCGTTTCACATTACAGGCATCGAACCACTTGTCGTTTAACATTACAGGCGTCGAACCACTTATCGTTTCACATTACAGGTGTCGAACCACTTGTCATTTCACATTACAGGCGTTGAACCACTTGTTGTTTCACATTACAGGCGTCGAACCACTTTTCTTTTCACATCCCCAGTCGTCAAGTCACTCACCTCTTCCCATTGGAAGGGCTAACTCACAAGAGAATTCTATAGAGAGAGAATAAGATAGAAAATGCCTCCAAGACGTCAACCACCCCATCTGAGAACCGCTGAAGGAACAACCAACGATAATCTTTGAAGCTAACTGTCATTGGTGGTGACATTCTTGATAGGTGCCTTTGCCAAAATCAACCACGGAATCAACCTCAGAACCAAGGTGCTACGTTTAAGGACTTCAAGGCGGTTGGACCACCAGAATTCCTTGGGTCCATGAACCCAATTAAGGCTTGATTCCGATCAGGCTTGGAGAGTTTGATGTTATTTTGGGAATGGAACGATAATTGACTGCGAAAAGAAATGTCTAAACCTTATGACTCCGTCAAAGGTAGTATTCAATGGTAGCAAATTGTCTAGACAAATGAGATGTTTGACGATTATGCAGGCCAAAAAGTTGTTGAGTCAAGGCGGTGTGGGTTATTTAGCTTACATAGTCGATACTCAGAAGAAGGGTGTGAAACTGGAAGAAATACCAGTATATAGGGAATTTGTGGACGTATTTCCAGAGGATTTGCCAGGACTTCCGCCTGACAGAGAAATCGAGTTCGTGATCGACTTAGTTCCAGGAACCGCTCCGATATCGAAGGCGCCGTACAGAATAGCTCCGGTGGAGATGAAAGAACTAATGGTGCAACTGCAAGAATTGTTAGATAAGAGGTATATTCAACCGAGTGTGTCACCGTGGGGGGAACCGGTGTTATTTGAGAAGAAGAAGGATGGGTCGATGCGTCTTTGCATTAACTATAGGGAATTGAACAAAGTCACTATTAAGAACAAATATCCTTTGCCGAGAATAGATGACTTGTTTGATCAATTGAAGGGTGCTAGATATTTCTCAAAAATAGATTTGAGAAGTGGATATCACCAACTTAAAGTAAGGAAGGAGGATGTACCGAAGACGGCATTTCGAACTCGGTATGGACATTATAAATTTTTGGTGATGTCTTTTGGTTTGACAAACGCCCCTGCAACGTTCATGGATTTGATGAACAGGGTGTATAAACCATTTTTTGGACAAGTTTGTGGTGGTGTTCATCGATGATATTTTGGTATACCCTAAAACTCAAGAGGAACATGTGGAACACTTACGTCTAACGCTGGAGACGCTAAGAAAAGAAAAGTTGTATGCGAAATTCTCTAAATGTGAATTTTGGCTAGAACATCTACAATTTCTTGGGCACATAATTGACACAGATGGAATTTCAGTGGATCCATCAAAGGTTGAAGCTATGATAAATTGGGAACAACCAAGAACTCCATCAGAAGTGAGAAGTTTTTTTAGGATTAGCAGGGTATTACAGCCGGTTTATCCAGGATTTCTCCAAGATTTTCACTTCGTTGACAAATTTGATGAGGAAATCTGTAAAATTTGTTTGGACGGAGAAGTGCGAAGAAAGCTTCCAAGAATTGAAAAAAAAGTTAAGTATGGCTTTTTGTGTTGTTATTAATAGGATAATAGGAGAAATTTTGTGGTGTATAGTGGCGCTTCACACAAGGGATTAGGATGTGTCCTTATGCAGAATGGGAAATTCATCGCGTATGCATCAAGACAATTGAAAGACTACGAAAAAGGGTATCCGACTCATGATTTAGAGTTGGTGGCAGTTGTGTTTGCTCTAAAGATATGGAGACACTATCTCTACGGAGAGAAATATGAGATTTACACAGACCATAAAAGTCTAAAGTATATTTTCACTCAGAAGGACCTGAACATGCGTCGAAAGAAGATGGATGGGCCGATAAAAGATTATGATTGTGAGATCTTTTATCATCGGAGTAAAAGCTAATGTGGATTCTGAGATGCCTTGAGTAGGAAAGGCAGAGAAAAGTTGATGTTGTTAACTGATAAGGAGGAACTTATTACAGCAATGTCAAGGTTAGAGTTGGAAATCAAATTTCCAAGAGAATTCGATGACAGATGTTACCAGATGGAAGCCAGTCCAACTTTGGTGGACAAAGTGAAGAACGCTCATCTGCAGGATGAGGAATGCAGAAAAACCAGAGAAAGTGTGGTTGAGGGAAAAGAGGTGAAATACAAGATTAATACCAATGGAATGCTGAGATTTGAAGGACAAATATGGGTTCCAGCAGTACCAGAGATTAAAGAAGAAATCTTGACCGAAGCTCATAACTCGAGATATTCGATTCATCCAGGGAGTACGAAGATGTATCAAGATTTGCGGTGACATTTTTGGTGGCCAAATATGAAAAGAGACGTTGCAGAATGCGTTGCAAAATGCTTGACATGTCAAAGAGTCAAGGCCGAGCGTTAAAGACCAAGCGGGTTACTTCAACCGTTGGAGATACCGGAATGGAAATGGGAACATATCACAATGGATTTTGTGGTAGGTCTTCTAACAACTCAAAAAGGATACGATGTGATTTGGGTGATAGTGAACAGATTGACAAAATATGCACACTTTTTGCCAATAAAGATTAGATTCAATCATGATCAACTGGCAAAACTATATGTTAAAGAGATTGTTGCAAGACATGGAGGTCCAGTGTCAATTTTGTCAGACAGAGATGCGAGGTTCACATCAAACTTCTGGAAGAGACTACAAGAATGTATGGGAACACAGTTGCGAATGAGTACGGCATATCATCCTCAAATAGATGGCCAAAGTGAACGAACGATTCAGACATTAGAAGATATGTTGAGAGCATGCGTCATAGATTTCAAAGGAAGCTGGGATGAACAATTACCGTTGGTGGAATTTGCCTACAATAACATTTATCACGCTAGCATCGGCATGCCGCCTTATGAAGCATTATACGACAGAAAGTGCAGAACTCCACTGTGCTAGGATGAAGTCCGTGAACGTCAACTGTTAGGACCAGAACTGGTACAACAAACTGCTGTGGTTGTCAAACTCATCAGAACAAGATTGATAGCTGCTCAAGATAGACAAAAGAAATATGTTGATCAACACAGACAAGATCGTACATTCGATGTAGGAAATTACCTTTTCCTAAAAGATTCACCTTGGAAGGGAAAAAATTCGATTTGGTATAAAGGGGAAACTAAGCCCGAGGTTTATTGGACCCTTTAAAGTGCTGCGAAAAGTTGGAGATGTTGTTTACGAGGTAGCTCAACCTCCAGAATTGCAAAACATTCATAATGTTTTTCACGTTTCAGTGTTACGACAATATAAACCTGATTACAAGCACGTAATTGAGTATGAACCATTACATTTTGAGAAAGACTTGTCCTATGAAGAGGTTCCTATCCAGATAGTCGACAGGAAAGAACAAGTGCTCAGAAATAAAGTGATACCTTCTGTGAAGGTAATTTGGAGGAACCATAATGTCGAAGAGGCTACGTGGGAACTCGAAGCTAAAATGATGAAGAATTACCCCGAGTTATTTGTTTAATCTATGTCTTGATTACGGGGATGAGAATCTTTGTAAGTAAGGGAGAATGTAGCGAATGAATTATTTGAATTGTGATTACGGGGGCCGAGAATCCTTGTAAGGAGGAATGATGTAACATTCAGAACTTTTATTGTTATATTAAATATTTATTAAAATATTTAAGTATTTAATGGATGTGTTTATTGTTAAATAAATAATTGTTCAAATTTGATTCAATTTGGTTAGCTATTTGTTAAATAAATAATTAAGGAAATTAATTTTTTTTTTGCTAATTTAATTTAATTATTAAGTTAGAAAGTTTTGAATAAATAAATTATTATATTTTAAATTGAATTTGTAAATTAAAAGGATGTGTTATGATTATAAAGAAAATTATAATTTTGTGGTATTGATTTATGTGTTAAAGTGATTTAATAAATTATTTTTAGAATTAATTTAATTAAATTAATGTGTGACAAATAACCTTGTTATAAAGGAGTTACTAAAATAAATTATGGGAGTTTAATTCCGTTTTGCCAAACAAGGCCTAATGACTATTAAGTCTTTAATCTAATTGTGTTTACCAAACAAGGTGTTAGGATTAATGGGTTATTTTTAGTTAGTTAACCAAACAAGCCTTATGGCTTTTGATTTTCAAATCTATTATAACTGATATCAGTTATACTATTATATAATTAGTACCTATTATATTATATACGTTATTTTATCTAGTACGCTCTAGAGTTAGGAAGAAAAGAAAGAGACAGAGGAACAAGAAGAAAAGAAGAAGAAAAGAAGAGAGGAAGGAAGGCTAGAGAATTGAGAAAAGAATTGGGAAAAAGAAGTTTGATAATCAAAAGGGATAGCCATCATCTTCTACAATCAAGGTATTCTCCTATTTCTTTTAGTTTTAAAAGTTTTAGCTTTCTTTTCTCCTATTTTCTCTGTAAAATTCTTGTGATAGGATAATTGTTGATTTTATGTGTGTTCATATGATAAACTATTGTTGTAAAGTTATTTTCATAGGTTATATATGATTATAACCAATGAATTGATGATATGTATGTAATTTGTGAAGAAAATATTTTTCTGAGAGAGTTTTGTGAATATATATTGTTTAGCTTAAAGTAGAAATTGAGGGTTAATTAGTTGTTTAGTTGATAAATTGACCATTTATTTTGATAGAGTATGTATAATTATTGATAAAGATACTTTGAATTAGTTGTTTTGGTTGAAAAACAAAATTTACAGTATTGATTTTCATTGAAATATCAAAAAGTGAGTTTTTTTTTTATCAAAAACAGTGAAATTGGATGTTTTAAACTTGTTGTTTATGTTGTTGTATGGATAGAAACATGTTAGGAATTCTTGAATTTTGTTTACATGGAGTTTTTGTATGATTTACATGCTATTTAGTCTGTTAGAAACGAGCTTGTAGGCCAAAATTGGCTTTTTTCCTGTATTCTTTGAAAATCAAGTCAAATTGAAGTTGCTTTATTGAAGCAAGACTGACAAAGAAGACATTAGTGGTGCCACAACGCCATCACCATGCCGCAGCGAGACTTTGTAAGTTATTTATCATGTATGGCTAGTCATCATCCATACGCATAGTACGTAATGACCATGATGTAAAGCTGTGGCCTTGGCCATGAAAGTTAATGAGAATAGTGTGATAGTGTACTTTTTGTACACGAAATTTTAAGAAAAGTTATGTGATGATAGTAGGACTGTTAAATGTTGATTTCAGTATTTCTATACTATGAATAATTATGTTATTAAGGATTAACTTGTGTTATGACTGGATTATGTGATTAAAAATCCAATTTTTAAATGATGTACGTACTTAGTTATGGTTGTAAAATGGTAATGGTTAACTATGTCATGATGAAATATGTTTATAGGATATTGTGATTCGTATTGATTCAGTTTAGCCTACGAGCAAGGCAAGTTTTCTAATCCATTATCTTGATTGAATCAATTATTGTTTCCAATATAATAATGCAAGATTTCTAATTCTTTATCTTGTTGAACTATTTATTGTTTCAATTCGATTACCTTATGAATGATGCAAGCTTTCTAAACTCTGGTTTAATGTTGACAAGTTATTCTTGTATTTAACTTGTTGTTTAGCATGCACAACTATTTATACTAATGTTGAGCAATTTCATCGTTCAAACAGTTATGCATGTTTAGTACTCAATTCTAATTAACCTTGATTTAATATTGTTCAAGCAAGGCATGTTATAGTTATTCAAAGTATATGATATTAGATTATCCCTAAAGCATGATTTTGGTTTACCATATTGATTCAATTACGATTATTCTGTAATATGATGTTATTAATTCAACTAGTCCTCTAGTTGATGATCGTTGAACTTCAAATTACCCTTGAAAGCTTATCCAAACCAAACTCTCTTTGGTGCGGACTTGTACTCCAAATATTGAGATGAACAACCCTATTATTATTATTAGGGGATAACTTACGCGTAGCGTTAAATGTTGTGCACAATACATGGTACGAAGGGGTGATCCCCTAAATGCGAGAAGTCCTTATAGTCTTATGGATCATTAAAGTTAGAGTTGAAAGATTACTCGCAACTGTGGACATAGTTCATGGTCTTATGACCCTCAGTTATATTTATTCCACATTTTGGAATTTAGTTCCTGATTATTGTTGATAGAGTACTATTCATTGTTGATGGGCCTATTACCGGCAGTTAATATTGCTATACTCTTGTTGATTTCGTATTGTATCCAGTGAGCAATTGTTTTGCTCACTCTTGCATATTTATAAACTCATTGCAGTTAAAGAGGAGAAGGTAGATGAACCTTCGACTAGCAAAGGAAAGGGAAAAGTGTACAAGTGATGAAGACTTATAATTTTTACTTTGATTAAGATGTTAGACTTTTATTATGTTGATCTTAGACTTTATTTTAAAGAAGTTATGTAATTTTTTTCCGCATTTGAATAATGATTAAAGGTTAGATAACTTGGGAGATTTTTATTATGTAACCCTTTATTGGGGAAGGTTTTTATTTATTCAGTTTTATTATGATTGGTAGTTAGATATGAATGTTTGATCAAGTGAACACCAAATCTTGTGGGAATGAAGTACCTGGATTTGGGGGTGTCACAGGTTGGTATCAAAGCCTTAGGTTATGAACCTTAGGTGGGGGAAAAGCCTTAGGAAGTAACCTTTGAAAAGGTAGTGATGATAAACTTTATCGAGTTTTAGGAAAGAGAAAGTAATAAAACACTTATTTGCTTATGTGATTACAACTTATGTGCTCATGAGTGTCGAGTAGTAATGATTAGTAATTAAAATTTAAACTTTGGTTGACAGGATGGCTAATGTAGGAGAATCCCGTCAGGATAGAGAGGAGGAGCCTCGAGATATTTAGGTGATTTGGGAACAACTACTGCCATGGGAAACAGTTCCGTCGGTCACATTAGTTGAGCAGGAGAGAGTCCCTGATGAGGATGATGAGATAGAGATGGATGAGGAGGATCCCATGGAGCTGCCATAGTCAGAGGATGAGGAGGACGAGGAGGAAGGGCTTCCACTTGATTTGATAGCTGCCCGTATGTATGACGAGGTGTATGATCGCAATGTGGAACTTTAAGATACCGTCGAGGAGTTACGAGAGATAGTAACTGAACAACAGACTTCGATGGCGCAAAAAGACGATGAGATCCAGGATCGAGAAGAATGACTAAACAACGTTGAAGAGAAGCTGGTCCACACTGAAGGAGAGAATGAACGAATGATGGAGAAGATTGCAGAACTGGAGAATAACTGAAAGAAGAATCTACAAAAAGGGCATGAGCTGAAGATGCGTACAGTGAAGCTTATCAACGAGCCAGAATAGCAGAGAGTGATGCACAAGCCAATAGGAGGAAGATGGAAGAAATGAGCAACTTATTCAACACCGTGGTCAATCGAGCTCAAGATCGAGTCATGAGTTATCCGATTCAGTTCGAGACACTACCATCATACGTATTAGATCGCCGAACAATGTTCCGAATTATGGAAGAAGAGCATCGTAAGGCTTTGCAACATCTTAATAGGACAACTTAGGAAGTGAACTTGATTTATGATTTATGTTATGATAAGTATTATGTAAATCCCAAGTGTTATGCAACTTATGGGATATGATGGTGATGTCCTGAAACTTTAGTAGTTCGGGAAAATAATGTAAATAGCAGTGATGCTATGAATATGATGTTTTTCAAAGAATTAAGTATGAATAAAAGTTATTATCTTCTTTTATCCAAAGTGTTATGTGTTATGTGGTGATTACTTTTATGGGGGAAAGTTAATTGGAAATTACTTGAAAGAGTTGAGTAATAATCTAATGAGTGTATTTTTAACAGAAAATTCCTCCAAGATGTCAACCACCCCGTCAGAGAACCGCTGAAGGAACCAATAACGATAATGCTGAAGCTAACCCTGTTCAGCATCTGGTGACATTACTGACTGGTGCACTGCAAAATCAACCACGGAATCAACCTCAGAACCAAGGTGCTACGTTTAAGGACTTCAAGGCGGTTGGACCACCAGAATTCCTTGGGTCCATGAACCCAATTGAGGCACAAACCTAGGTCATGGAGATAGAGAAGGTTTTTGATGTTGCTAGTGTAGAGGATAAGCAGAAGACTGCTTTTGCAACATTCATGTTGAAAGCAGAAGCTAGTTATTGGTGGCAGGCCAACAAAACTCGGGAAGGACCAGGAGTAATGACCTGGGATAGGTTTAAGGAGTTGTTTTTCGAGACCTATTTCCCAGAGAGTTCAAAGAGTCAGTTGGAAGTACAGTTTTTAGAAATTAAGCAAGAAACAATGTCGGTGTCGGAGTATGCCACGAAATTCAACGAGTTGGCGAGGTTTGCGCCATATCAGGTCAGTACAGACGAGTGCAAGGCGAAGAGGTTTGAGCAGGGACTGAAACCCTGGTTGTATAGTAGGGTCTCCCTATTCCAATTGAAGACATTTGTAGCTGTGATGGAGAAGGTGATTCTCGCTGAAAGTGGAGGCGAGGCGGTAACAAAGCATAATCAAGAGCAAAGAAAGAAGAAAAATGAAGGTGAAGCTAAGAGTGGTGGTAATGGTAGTAATGGCAACAACCTGAAGAGAAAGTGGAATGGGAATGGAGGAGCTAGAAATCAGCAAAGAAACCAGCAAAATAAGAAGTTCAAAGCATGTGCTACGTGCGGAAAGTTTCATAAGGGAGTGTGTTTGCTGGGGAAACGAGTATGCTTCAATTATGGCCAGGAGGGTCACATCGCCCCAAATTGCACTCAAGCTAAGAAGAATGTGTGCTTCACGTGCGGATCCAAGGATCACTTTGCTCGTGAATGCCCTAAGAAGAAATCTGGTGAGACAAATGGAGAAAGGGAAATGCTAGTGGAGGTGCGTTGGCTATTGCTGGACCAACAACAACAAATAAGCCCATAGCCAGAACCTTCAACATGACTGTGTAATCAAAGGATGTGGTGTCAGGTATTATCCAGATCAATGATATTGATGCTTATGCATTATTTGATTCGGGTGCTACTTGCTCATTTGTATCTGATGAATTTGCTATAAGATTAGAATTGCCTAGTGAAGAATTAAATTTCCCTTTAAACATAGAAATTGCGAATAAGGAAGTAGTTCCTGTTAGGTTCGTATACAAGAACTGTAGGGTGAATATTAAGGGAAATATTTTGATGGTAGACTTGATTCCGATCAGGCTAGGAGAGTTTGATGTTATTTTGGGAATGGATTGGTTGTTCAATTATGGAGCGATAATTGACTGCGAAAAGAAATGTCTAAACCTTATGACTCTGTCAAAGGTAGTATTCAATGGTAGCAAATTGTCTAGACAAATGAGATGTCTGACGATTATGCAGGCCAAAAAGTTGTTGAGTCAAGGCTGTGTGGGTTTATTTAGCTTACATAGTCGATACTCAGAAGAAGGGTGTGATGGCTTGGAAGAAATACCCGATGAGTTAGAGAATTTGTGGGCGTATTTTGGAGGATTTGCGGGACTTACACTGACAGAGAAATCGAGCTCGTGATCGACTTAGCGCCAGGAACCGCTCCGATATCGAAGGCTCCGTACAGAATGGCTCCGGTGGAGATGAAAGAACTAATGGTGCAACTGCAAGAATTGTTAGACAAGAAGAATATTCAACCGAGTGTGTCACCGTGGGGGACACTGGTGTTATTTATGAAGAAGAAGGATGGGTCGATGCGTCTTTGCATTAACTTTAGGGAATTGAACAAAGTCATTATTAAGAACAAATATCCTTTGTCGAGAATAGATGACTTGTTTGATCAATTGAAGGGTGCTAGATATTTCTCGAAAATAGATTTGAGAAGTGGATATCACCAACTGAAAGTAAGGAAGGAGGATGTACCGAAGACGGCATTCCGAACTCGGTATGGACATTATGAATTTTTGGTGATGTCTTTTGGTTTGACAAAAGCCCCTGCAGTGTTCATGGATTTGATGAACAGGGTGTTTAAACCATTTTTTGGACAAGTTTGTGGTGGTGCTCATCGATGATATTTTGGTATACTCTAAAATGCAAGAGGAACATGTGGAACACTTACGTCTAACGCTGGAGACGCTAAGAAAAGAAAAGTTGTATGCGAAATTCTCTAAATGTGAATTTTGGCTAGAACGTGTACAATTTCTTGGGCACGTAATTGACAAGGATGGAATTTTAGTGGATCCATCAAAGGTTGAAGCTGTGATAAATTGGGAACAACCAAGAACTCCATCAGAAGTGAGAAGTTTTTTTAGGATTAGCAGGGTATTACAGACGGTTTATCCAGAATTTCTCCAAGATTGCCACTTCGTTGACAAATTTGACAAGGAAATCTGTAAAATTTATTTGGACAGAGAAGTGCGAAGAAAGCTTCCAAGAATTGAAAAAAAGGTTAAGTATGGCACTTGTGTTGTCATTACCGGATAATACAGGAAATTTTGTGGTGTATAATGACGCTTCACACAAGGGATTAGGATGTGTCCTTATTCAGAATGGGAAATTCATCGCGTATGCATCAAGACAATTGAAAGACTACGAAAAAGGGTATCCGACTCATGATTTAGAGTTGGCGGCAGTAGTGTTTGCTCTAAAGATATGGAGACACTATCTCTATGGAGAGAAATGTGAGATTTACACAGACCATAAAAGTCTAAAGTATATTTTCACTCAGAAGGACCTGAACATGCGTCAAAGAAGATGGATGGAACTGATAAAAGATTATGATTGTGAGATCTTTTATCATCCGGGTAAAGCTAATGTGGTTGCAGATGCCTTGAGTAGGAAAGGCAGAGAAAAGTTGATGTTGTTAACTGATAAGGAGGAGCTTATTACAGCAATGTCAAGGTTAGAGTTGGAAATTAAATTTCCAAGAGAATTCGATGACAGATGTTACCAGATGGAAGCTAGTCCAACTTTGGTGGACAAAGTGAAGAACGCTCATCTGCAAGATGAGGAATGCAGAAAAACCAGAGAAATTGTGGTTGAGGGAAAAGAGGTGAAATACAAGATTGATACCAATGGAATGCTAAGATTTGAAGGACAAATATGGGTTCCAGCAGTACTAGAGATTAAAGAAGAAATCTTGACCGAAGCTCATAACTCGAGATATTCGATTCATCCAGGGAGTACGAAGATATATCAAGATTTGCGGTGACATTTTTGGTGGCCAAATATGAAAAGAGACGTTGCAAAATGCGTTGAAAGTGCTTGACATGTCAGAGAGTCAAGGCCGAGCATCAAAGACCAAGCGGGTTACTTCAACCGTTGGAGATACCGGAATGGAAATGGGAACATATCACAATGGATTTTATGGTAGTTCTTCCAACAACTCAAAAAGGATACAATGCGATTTGGGTGATAGTGGACAGATTGACAAAATCTGCACACTTTTTGCCAATAAAGATTAGATTCAATCTTGATCAGCTGGCAAAACTATATGTTAAAGAGATCGTTGCAAGACATGGAGTTCCAGTGTCAATTTTGTCAGACAGAGATCCGAGGTTCACATCAAACTTCTAGAAGAGACTACAAGAATGTATAGGAACATAGTTGCGAATGAGTACGGCATATCATCCGCAAATAGATGGCCAAAGTGAACGAACGATTCAGACATTAGAAGATATGTT
Source organism: Panax quinquefolius (assembly GCA_020205615.1). Taxonomy (NCBI): domain Eukaryota; kingdom Viridiplantae; phylum Streptophyta; class Magnoliopsida; order Apiales; family Araliaceae; genus Panax; species Panax quinquefolius. Next base: position 103,904,511 of record CM035163.1, on the reverse strand, counting down.
GAGAGCATGCGTCATGGATTTCAAAGAAAGCTGGGATGAACAATTACCGTTGGTGGAATTTGCCTACAATAATAGTTATCATGCTAGCATCGGCATGCCGCCTTACGAAGCATTATATGACAGAAAGTGCGAGAACTCGGTGTCTTTGGGATGAAGTCGGTGAGCGTCAATTTGTTAGGACCGAACTAGTACAATAAAGCCGCTGAGGTTGTCAAACTCATCAAAAAAGAGATTGATATTTGCTCAAGATGAGATAAAAGAAATATCTTTGATCAACACACGCATAGACGAGATCGTGCATTGATGTAGGAAATTACGTTTTCCTAAAAGTTTCTCCTTGGAAGGGAAAAATTCGATTTGGTAAAAAGGGAAACTAAGCATGAGGTTTATTGGACCCTTTAAAGTGTTGCGAAAAGTTGGGAGGAGGTTTACGAGGTAGCTCTACCTCGAATTGCAAAACATTCATAATGTTTTTCACGTTTTGATGTTACGACCATATAAACACGATTACAAACACGTGATTGAGTATGAACCATTACATTTTGAGAAAGACTTGTCCTATGAAGAGGTTCTATCCGGATAGTCGATAGAAAAGAACAAGTGCTCGGGAAATAAAGTGATATCTTACGTGAAGGTAATTTGGAGGAACCACTGATGTCGAGAAGAGGCTACGTGGGAACTCGGAAAGTGAAATGATGAAGAATTTCCAGAGTTATTTATTTAATCTATGTCTTCGATTACGGGGACAGAATCTTTTGTAAGTAAAGGGGAGAATGTGACGAATGAATTGTTTGAATTGTGATTACGGGAATGAGAATCCTTGTAAGGAGGAATGATGTAACATTCGAACTTTTATTATTATATTAAATATTTATTGAAATATTTAAGTATTTAATGGATGTGTTTATTGTTAAATAAATAATTGTTCAAATTTGATTCAATTTGGTTAGCTATTTGTTAAATAAATAATTAAGAAAATTAATTATTTTTTTGCTAATTTAATTTAATTATTAAGTTAGAAAGTTTTGAATAAATAAATTATTATATTTTAAATTGAATTTGTAAATTAAAAGGATGTGTTATGATCATAAAGAAAATTATAATTTTGTGGTATTGATTTATGTGTTAAAGTTATTTAATAAATTATTTTTAGAATTAATTTAATTAAATTAATGTGTGACAAATAACCTTGTTATAAAGGAGTTACTAAAATAAATTATGGGAGTTTAATTCCGTTTTGCCAAACAAGGCCTAATGACTATTAAGTCTTTAATCTAATTGTGTTTACCAAACAAGGTGTTAGGATTAATGGGTTATTTTTAGTTAGTTAACCAAACAAGCCTTATGGCTTTTGATTTTCAAATCTATTATAACTGATATCAGTTATACTATTATATAATTAGTACCTATTATATTATATACGATATTTTATCTAGTACGCTCTAGAGTTAGGAAGAAAAAAAAAGACACAGAGGAAGAAAAAGAAGAGAAGAAGAAAAGAAGAGAGGAAGGAAGGCTAGAGAATTGAGAAAAGAATTGGGAAAAAGAAGTTTGATAATCAAAAGGGATAGCCATCATCTTCTACAATCAAGGTATTCTCCTATTTCTTTTAGTTTTAAAAGTTTTAGCTTTCTCTTCTCTTATTTTCTCTGTAAAATTCTTGTGATAGGATAATTGTTGATTTTATGTGTGTTCATATGATAAACTATTATTGTAAAGTTATTTTCATAGGTTATATATGATTATAATCAATGAATTGATGATATGTATGTAATTTGTGAAGAAAATATTTTTACAGAGATTTTTGTGAATATATATTGTTTAGCTTAAAGTAGAAATTGAGGGTTAATTAGTTATTTAGTTGATAAATTGACCATTTATTTTGATAGAGTATGTATAATTATTGATAAAGATACTTTGAATTAGTTGTTTTGGTTGAAAAACAAAATTTCTGATGATTGATTTTCATTGAAATATCAAAAAGTGAGTTTTTTTTATATCAAAAATAGTGAAATTGGATGTTTTAAACTTGTTGTTTATGTTGTTGTATGGATAGAAACATGTTAGGAATTCTTGAATTTTGTTTATATGGAGTTTTTGTATGATTTACATGCTATTTAGTCTGTTAGAAACGAGCTTGTATGCCAAAATTGGCTTTTTTCTGTCTTATTACCAAAGGCATCGATCGAAGCTCGTAGTTTTTCTTGCAGTCTTGACCAATGAGACGTTAGTAGGGGCGCTACGGCGCCATCACCCATGCATGTGCAGCTTTGTAGGTTATTTAGCATACAGCGCCATCCCCCCACACTTGCATGTGAAGTTAGCGAGAATGGTGCGATAGTGTACTTTTTGTACACAAAATTTTAAGAAAAGTTACGTGATGATAGTAGGACTGTTAAATGTTGATTTTAGTATTTCTATACTATGAATAACTATGTTATTAAGGATTAACTTGTGTTATGACTGGATTATGTGATTTAAAATCCAATTTTTAAATGATGTACATACTTAGTTATGGTTGTAAAATGGTAATGGCTAACTATGTCATGATGACATATGTTTATAGGATATTATGATTCGTATTGATTCGGTTTAGCCTACGAGCAAGGCAAGTTTTCTAATCCATTATCTTGATTGAATCAATTATTATTTCCAATATAATAATGCAAGATTTCTAATTCTTTATCTTGTTGAACTATTTATTGTTTCAATTCGATTACCTTATGAATGATGCAAGCTTTCTAAACTCTGGTTTAATGTTGACAAGTTATTCTTGTATTTAACTTGTTGTTTAGCATGCACAACTATTTATACTAATGTTGAGCAATTTCATCGTTCAAACTGTTATGCATGTTTAGTACTCAATTCTAATTAACCTTGACTTAATATTATTCAAGCAAGGCATGTTATAGTTATTCAAAGTATATGATATTAGATTATCCCTAAAGCATGATTTTGGTTTACCATGTTGATTCAATTACGATTATTCTGTAATATGATGTTATTAATTCAACTAGTCCTCTAGTTGATGATTGTTGAACTTCAAATTACCCTTGAAAGCTTATCCAAACCAAACTCTCTTTGGTGCGGACTTGTACTCCAAATACTGAGATGAACAACCTATTATTATTATTAGGGGATAACTTACAGCGTAGCGTTAAATGTTGTGCACAATACATGGTAAGAAGGGTTGATCCCCTAGAAACGAGAAGTCCTTATAGTCTTATGAATGTTAAAGTTAGAGTTGAAAGATTACTCATAATTGTGGACATAGTTCATGGTCTTATGACCCTCAGTTATATTTATTCCACATTTTGGAATTCAGTTCCTGATTATTGTTGATAGAGTACTATTCATTGTTGATGGGCCTATTACCGTCAGTTACTATTGCTATACTCTTGTTGATTTCGTATTGTATCCAGTGAGCAATTATTTTGATCACTCTTGCATATTTATAAACTCATTGTAGTTAAAGAGGAGAAGGTAGATGAACCTTTGACTAGCAAAGGAAAGGGAAAAGTGTACAAGTGATGAAGACTTATAATTTTTACTTTGATTAAGATGTTAGACTTTTATTATGTTGATCTTAGACTTTATTTTAAAGAAGTGATGTAATGTTTTTTCGCATTTGAATGATGATTAAAGGTTAGATAACCTGGGAGATTTTTATTATGTAACCCTTTATTGGGGAAGGTTTTTATTTATTCAGTTTTATTATGATTGGTAGTTAGATATGAATGTTTGATCAAGTGAACACCAAATCCTGTGGGAATGAAGTACCTGGATTTGGGTGTGTCACAGGTTGATTTTATGTGTGTTCATATGATAAACTATTGTTGTAAAGTTATTTTCATAGGTTATATATGATTATAATCAATGAATTGATGATATGTATGTAATTTGTGAAGAAAATGTTTTTATAGAGAGTTTTTGTGAATATATATTGTTTAGCTTAAAGTAGAAATTGAGGGTTAATTAGTTGTTTAGTTTATAAATTGACCATTTATTTTGATAGAGTATGTATAATTATTGATAAAGATACTTTGAATTAGTTGTTTTGGTTGAAAAACAAAATTTACAGTATTGATTTTCTTTGAAATATCAAAAAGTGAGTTTTTTTAATCAAAAATAGTGAAATTGAATGTTTTAAACTTGTTGTTTATGTTGTTGTATGGATAGAAACATGTTAGGAATTCTTGAATTTTGTTTACATGAAGTTTTTGTATGATTTATATGTTATTTAGTTTGTTAGAAACGAGCTTGTATGCCAAAATTGGCTTTTTCTCGTATTTATTCCGAAGGCAAATAAAATCGTAGCTTGATTCACATGCCATACCAAAGACAATGATACATTAATGGTGTCATGACGCCATCACCACGCCGCAACGCGACTTTGTAGAGGTTATTCTGCATGTGCCTTATTTCATCCCCACATGTAAGCGTGGTAGCCATGCCATGAAGTTAGCGAGAATAGTCTGATAGTGTACTTTTTGTACACGAAATTTTAAGAAAAGTTATGTGATGATAGTAGGACTGTTAAATGTTGATTTTAGTATTTCTATACTATGAATAATTATGTTATTAAGGATTAACTTGTGTTATGACTAGATTATGTGATTAAAAATCCAATTTTTAAATGATGTACGTACGTAGTTATGGTTGTAAAATGGTAATGGCTAACTATGTCATGATGACATATGTTTATAGGATATTGTGATTCGTATTGATTCGGTTTAGCCTACGAGCAAGGCAAGTTTTCTAATCCATTATCTTGATTGAATCAATTGTTGTTTCCAATATAATAATGCAAGATTTCTAATTTTTTATCTTGTTGAACTATTTATTGTTTCAATTCGATTACCTTATGAATGATGCAAGCTTTCTAAAATCTGGTTTAATGTTGACAAGTTATTCTTGTAATTAACTTGTTGTCTAGCATGCACAACTATTTATACTAATGTTGAGCAATTTCATCGTTCAAACTGTTATGCATGTTTAGTACTCAATTCTAATTAACCTTGACTTAATATTGTTCAAGCAAGGCATGTTATAGTTATTCAAAGTATATGCTATTATATTATCCCTAAAGCATGATTTTGGTTTACCATGTTGATTTAATTACGATTATTCTATAATATGATGTTATTAATTCAACTAGTCCTCTAGTTGATGATAGTTGAACTTCAAATTACCTATGAAAGCTTATCCAAACCAAACTCTCTTGGGTGCGGACTTGTACTCCAAATATTGAGATGAACAACCCTATTATTATTATTAGGGGATAAATTATGCGTAGCGTTAAATGTTTATGCACAATACATGGTGTGAAGGGCTGATCCCCCTAAGTACGAGGAGTCCTTATAGTCTTATGACTGTTAAAGTTAGAGTTGAAAGATTACTCGCAATTGTGGACATAGTTCATGGTCTTATGACCCTTAGTTATATTTATTCCACATTTTGGAATTTAGTTCCTGATTATTGTTGATAGAGTACTATTCATTGTTGATGGGCCTATTACCGGCAGTTACTATTGCTATACTCCTGTTGATTTCATATTGTATCCAGTGAGCAATTGTTTTGTTCACTCTTGCATATTTATAAACTCATTGCAGTTAAAGAGGAGAAGGTAGATGAACCTTCGACTAGCAAAGGAAAGGGAAAAGTGTACAAGTGATGAAGACTTGAAATTTTTACTTTGATTAAGATGTTAGACTTTTATTATGTTGATCTTAGACTTTATTTGAAAGAAGTGATGTAATGTTTTTCCGCATTTGAATGATGATTAAAGGTTAGATAACCTGGGAGATTTTTATTATGTAACCCTTTATTGGGGAAGGTTTTTATTTATTCAGATTTATTATGATTGGTAGTTAGATATGAATTTTTGATCAAGTGAACACGAAATCCTGTGGGAATGAAGTACCTGGATTTGGGGGTGTCACACCAGACATCAATTATTATCGAAATAAATATCTATTTCTACTAGCACTAATAATTCCCACACAATGGAACTATCAATTTCATCTTTAATCAACACAAACTTATTCATCATTAATATTATAACTCACGATATTTAATAACCAAGTCGTTCCCAGGAAAGAGGGGGCTTTCCAATAAGGATTTCTTTCTATTGGCGCGCAATTAGGTGACCAAACCTCTCCTTTACAGAACTTCTAGACATTGTAAATATTGGAATTTAATAATATGAATAACTTTGTCGTTTCAATTATTGATTTAATAATATATCATATTATGCAGATGATACAGTGACAATAATCGAATCAATAATATGAGAGATATGATGCATCAATTACTGTAGATATAATTGAGTATAACTGAGTGACTTCTTACGTAAGCATCAATAATCAATACTGTGTGCTACTATGCAACCACGCGTATTACTGTACTTTTACTACGAAGTAGTTCAATAGTTTTAACGGTAAATCTTCCGCCGTTATTTTCATAAAAATAATTCCGTTGTGGGGTCCACCAATGATTGTACCGTCGTACGGTTATTCCCAGACAAAAATAATATTCCCTGACCAATCGAATATTATATAACATCTTGCATACTTTTCAAAATTTCTAAATATTACCCACAACTATAACATTATCTCAAATCCACACCATAATTTTGAAAAAAATATTTTGAGAAATTTAAATCTTTATTCATAAAATTTGGGGTCTCACAATCTCCCCTCCTTATGAAATTTCTCCCTCGAAATTTACATACGTACCCGGTATGCCGAAGAGGTGAGGATACCTTGACTTCATTTCAGATTATAACTCTTGAGGTATTGTAACGCCACAAAATCCGGTCTATCTTCACACCCGGATTTCGTACGTCACGATCCCATTTTCTTCCAAACATACATCATTATATACTGAAATATAACATCATACATTCTAAATTCCCAGGTTCTAAAACCTTATAACTCCTTTCATTACAAATAACGATAATTACATTATCCTTTACATCTTACACGAGTGACTTTCATCTGCCACTAAGGATACATAACAGTTCATTAAACTAATCTAAAGTTCATTTAACTTATTTTATATTACAAGTCTTCACTTGATCTTTTTGCTCATCCCCATTCTGAATGACACTTCATCTGGATACCGCCAGCTTGATCTTTACGAGATCCTTAAGTTCGTCTAACATCGTTCGCTGAAAATGTTTTTCATTTAAAGAAAGTGTGAGCATTTAATTGCCCAGCAAGTCATAATAGTTGAACAAACATATTCAAGAATTCAAACATTCTTTTAATACTTCAATAACCAAACAAAGGTTATAAAGCAACTTGAATAATAGGAATAATCTCGATTCCTATCATTTTAAAATAAGTTTCACTTTCATTTTTAAATACTTTCATTCTTCTACCTTTTTCATACACATTTTGTCTGGCTAGAATCATTAGCACAGACTTAACAATAACGGATCATGTATGAACAGAGCATTCTCTTATTGAACAGTTAAATCACAGAACAGTTCATCTCATAGAAACACTGAAGTGTTCACATTATGGCACAAGGCCTCATACGTTCTACCACCTTGTACAAATATATTACATTAGCACATAGACGGAACTTCTCAAGTTCAACATCTGAGAAGTTTAAGAAACTAGAATTCATTTAGAATATGAATAAAGTTAGGAAACTTGCCTTACACACAGCTACAGCTTACGCTGAACTGCTCATTCCGGTTCCTATGTAGCACATAAGAAAAATAACACATACACTAATTAGTCATGTATATTTGACTTATGCATTAGTTTGCTTAACTTTACTGCTTAGGGTTCGCGTTCTTGCAACCTAAGCTTACGCGACCACTTTCATTACCGTTCTACAGCTTCATGACATACTGTTATGTCTTACTTATACGTTCATCATCTTTGATGTTTTACATTTTTATCTTCTTCTTATAACTTCTCTAGGACTCAGCACACATCGCTTCTCTGCTAGTAGTCCATATGGTACTCTAAGTGGTTTCCCACAAACAACCAACAAATAAGTTCCCGTCTCATCTACACCGCCCATAATGATGAGTTAGATCGGTTGCCGATTTTTGTATATACCTTCGCTCTCTCGAAGGAAATGTGTTTATTGACTCCCATATGTCAACCATCAAAGGTTACGATTGTACCACAACCTAAACTTATCATAACTTATCTTAACCATTAACTATATGGTTCATTAAGTTAATTTCTTATTCCTTACGGCTTTCTGGCAACTAATTGCCATAACCCTGGATTCATTCTTATACGACTCACCTTCGGCTTTCATTAATCTTATTACCATTCATTATGGCTTTCTTAATACCATTTGTATCTTACTTAATACTTTTGTTATCCACTACTTGAACCCCATGTTCATTAGTCATTCTTAATGTCCAAGCCATACTGTTTGTTGTATGCTAAGATTGCTTGTTTATCGTAACAGCATTGCGTACACAGCATCTATACGCTTCACACTTATCTCTCATTATCATGACATAACATCAAAATGTTATTCATTACCCTCGTCGCTCAATGTCTAAGGAATTACAACCCTAGTAATCCTCCACGTTCGTTTATCGTAACTACGGTCCCCGGATATCGGTTCCGTAATCCGCGTTTACATTCTTTATCTTTTACTCTTATTTAATCTTTTCATTCAACCTTCATTAAAGGTTTAATTCACTTGTTTAAGTGTTATATTAGTTGAACATTATGTTCTTTATCTTCCCGTACGTTTCCCCCAAGAGTTGAGCAGTTAAAAGCTCTTCTCTGGCTTTTTCCCTACACTAGCGCTGCGATGCCACTCTCTTCTTTATCTCTCGAACCACGACGCGAGTTTGTAGTAGCCGGCTTCCTGGTCTGGCGCTACAACGCCACCTTACAAGGCATGGCTAGAGCCGCGGCGCCAAGGCCTAACCCTAGAAAATTTCTCTAAGTGTTAAATCTAATTTGAGACGCTTAATTCCCGCTTCCATAACTTATTCGTTATAACTCAGAATGAGGTCATTCCAAAGCCATTCTCTTCCTTATCTTACGTACTTCAATACCCTTGGATAGAACTTCATTCTGAATCTGTTAACGTGCCATTCGATTGGCTTGATCTTCACCCTTCATTTATTTTATGTTTTTAATGCTCTTCGTTTGTTCGTCCATAATTCGGTCATCCAAACTCAGAATTTTTTCGTTCTTGACTCCACGACTCACGTTTTCTATGTTCTCTTACATTCTTATGAAACCCTACACGTTCGAGTTCATTTACTAACTTTTTAATTCTCGTTTGTCTTTTACAAAATTTTTGCCATAACTTCGTTATAGCTAAGTTTTTAACCCATTCTTCATGAACGTTTCTACTGTTCCTAACCAAGCAATATGCTTATAACTTTTACGCGATGGTTTTAAGCTTGTCCATCAACAACAATTATCCTACGATGGTTTTAAATTTGTCCATTAATAACGTTCTTCGTGTTCTTCGCATGTTCTTCGTGTTCTTCGTTCGTTCTTCATTTTAATCGATATTTTGGATTATGATTTCACTTTTTATTGGAATTTGATGTTATAGAACATTATTCCTTACTTATTTCACCTACTTATTTATATAATCCACTCGGATCATTCTAATTCATTACGAATCTTATACTTCCTTAAGAAATTTATAAAGTAAACTTTTAATTCTTATTTCTTCATTTTCTTACAATTTCAACCATATGAAATCATTCCTAACATCATCTACTTCTTATTCTCATTAATTTATGTTTCTAAACATAAAAACTTAAAGAAAATTTATAAAAGATTAGGTTTCAGATTACCGTTCTCATTAATCTCCTTCCGTCGGACAAAGATTGCTCATAAGCAAACTTTTCTTCTCCCTTCTCCTTCTCATCCTTCCATCCAAACTCTCTCTCTCTCTCTCTCTCTTTCAAAGTGTAGGATTTTTAAAATCCAATTTAAATGATTTAAGCTTACTATTTATAGAAAATCTAAAGCTAGGGCAAAATAGTCATTTTGCCCCCCCCCCCCCTTAACCTCCTTACTATTCATGTCTGAAGGACTAAGTTAACTTACTTCTTAAGTTTACTTAATACTTAAGTCTCCTTAGCCTTTAAGTTTGCTTAACTCTTAAGTTTACTTAACACTTAAGTCTACTTAACACTTAAGTTTACTTAACACCTAAGTTTACTTAACACTTAAGTCTACTACTTCCACCTCCTTAGTTAACCTCCTTACTATTCACGAAACTTAGCCTGTAAGTTTCGTGGTTTCGTCTGACGGTTTTAAAAACTGTGATTCTTGGAATCCAAATATTTTTGGATATTTCGTATTTCCTTTACCGATTAACTTTTACGTATTCTTCGGATTTCTAAAAAATTGAAAAACACTTTTTGGCGTTAAGAGTTTTCCTTCACGTTTTACCCTAACGTAGCTAAAAGAATGAAAAGTACATAACAGTACTTTTCGTCATTTTTATTTCATCTGATTTCTGCACGTTTTTCGAGAAAAACTTTTATCGGCTTACTTAACTTTTCACGATATTTTATCGTCAAATCTTTTGATGGAATGTCATTTTGACATACCGAACTCTCAGAAAGTCTTAGGTTATTCAAACCCTAACCCTTAGGGTTTCGTCGAATGAATAGTGCCTATTTTGTCTTTTTCCCTAGAAATATTTTTGTTCCCGAGAAATTTTCATTTTTGTCTTGAAAATTCCTACTCGTTCAGTCTAGCTCGTAGCCAGAATCCTCCCGATTAATAATCATTCTAGGTTCTAGAACTATTAATAAACACATAACACATAAATATTATTAATAAAAATTCATTTTATTAATAACTAATTCATTAAACTTAAATTCTGGAAAAATCCAAATTTCTGGGTCGTTACAGGTATAACCTTTGAGTGTCGAATAGGATCCTTCTTATCCAAGATTTTAACATTTATCTCCTCATACATTAAATCTTCTGCTATCTCGTCTAGTTCCAATTCAATAATGTGGTTCGGGTCATCCACATATTTACGTAACATCGATACGTGAAAAATGTTATGAACACGCGACATACTTGGCGGTAAAACAAGTGTATAGGCCACAGTTCCTACTCGATCGAGGATTTCAAATGGGCCAATTAAATCGAGGGTTGAGATTTCCTCTCTTCATCGATTCTTGCTTCTAGAATAACGCCCTCTTGAACCTTCTTCTTCACATTCATCATTTCGAGTAGTATGTAGCTTGCACGGCTTTAACTTTATAGATTAAAGTCGATTCTACTCGTATATTGGTTATCTTCACGTGGGTCCCTAGAGTCTTTAACTCTATCTTCATCATTTGTAAGTTATACGAAATAGGTTTTTATGTTAACAATATCGTACTCGTAAACGCATACGATCTTCTACTCAACGCGTCAGCTACCACGTTCGCTCTGCCACGATGATATTGAATGGTATAGTCGTAATCTTCAACAAGTCGAGCCAACGTCCTTGGCGCATTATACGTTTGTTTTGGTTGAAGAAATATTTAAGGGTTTTAGAAATAGGTTTTGTACTGGGGTCAATACAAAATTTGATTTCACGCTCTAAGTAGGCTAAGAAGTCTTTTTAGAATACGTCAGGAAATTATTAACAGTAGAAATATCATCCAAAACTGTGACTCTCATCCAAGACTTGGATAACACATGTAATGAAGGTTTCTCCTAACGGAGCTTCAACCGATAAGTCAAAGTCTAACTTCTCTGGGGTCAAATTTAAACGTTGAGCGCAAGCAAGAGAGATAAAATAATGGGTAGAACCGGTATCTAATAAGGTATAGACTTTGAAAGAATTTATAATTAACTCACCCGTCCTAACTTCATTCTGGTTACTCGCTTTTTGAGAAGTCACGAAAAATGCTCTTCCTGAAACCACCGACTTTGTTTTGTCCATATCCACCTTTGGTGCCACCGTCCCAGCTGGACTTGACTTTCGTGCATGACAAAATCGGGCTAGATGACCTTCTTTTCCATAATTGTAACATGCTTTGGACTACATCACACATTTTAGACTGATATGTCCCTCCCCTCCGCATTTGTAACATACGACCGACGGTCGTTCTCCTTCCTTAACAACAAGAGCTGGTGCTGACATCTTTCCATCATTGTTGAATCTCCTCTTCTTAAAATTTCCACTCCTATTATCTTGGCCATGATTACCACCGAAGTGGTTACCATTCTTGGCATGATAATTTCCCCCACGATGGTCATCATTAAAGTAGTATGCACACAAGCCAATCATGTTTAATGATAAAGCATATACTTTGTAACAATCTAATTCATTTATTAATAAAAAGTATTAATTTTTTTAAAGGCTTTTAATTATCTACATGATGCTATTTTATAATATGTGATAAACCCATAGTTTTAAGCAATGCTTTTAGAATAATGATGATGATCATTCTAATGAGATCTAAATTCTTAGAAAGCTTAAAACTAAAATAGTTCCCAATCATTGGATTACTAAATTGGTGATTAGTGAATCCGGGATAGATTGGTACATCGTTAACTTGCTCATTGGATGAGGATGATTGATCTCATGATCATTTGTGTGGAGACACTAAAGCAAGTATGTAGGTGCTTATTAGAGAATAAGTTCTTTGAGCGTGGCTCGCTAAGGAATACCTAATGGAGTTTTACTTGCTGTCAATAGGAATTCTGTAGTGATAGTAGTACAAGTGATCCTTGGACTTGAGATCATCATAGTATCTTGTGTGTATGATGAGTTATACTTTGACTTATTCCTTAAGACCCTTAAGGTATATCAAAGGGTATGCTTGGGTATAATAAGTTGTACATGGAGATAATGTATGATCGATAAAGAATCTATCACTTTATTAAAAAGAGAAATGTCCTATGTGATTCGATAAATGACAACCCAATGAGTCCTTGGTTAAGGCGAGAATGAAATTAGAAAGGAGTTTCTAATTTGCATTATTTGGAGTTGTGCATTTAAGAGTCGAAATACATATAATTAAATAAAATAAGACTTGTGATAATTCCATGTGTTTATATTTAATTGGGACATTGTATGGTGGAAGGATTGAATTATGCGGTAACTATTTACTCAAAGGTTCTTTTATGATTAATGTTGAAATCTATATTATCCGGAAAGTCGTTGATCGCTAGGAGGCTTATCCCTATTGTAGAATAAATATTATTTATTTAAATAAATTAATTGTTTAATTTATTTATTTAAATAAGATTAGAATTATTCTAATTGATTTATTCAATTAGGTTTAATATGGAGAACCTAAAGGGTCACACCATAAAAGGAAGAATAATTATTTAAGAAGTTAATGGCATAATCGTAATAATATGTTATGTATATTTAATTTAATCTATGGTGATAGAATAAATTAAATAGCTTAATATTTATTGTTTAATATTTTAGAAATATTAAATATAAATTAATAAGAGAGTCTTATTAATATTATTACAATTATTATTATTATTTTAATTTCTAAAAGAGTTTAGGAATTAATTTAATATAAGTACTCTCATTTATTCTAATTGGATTAGGAAGGAAAATTAGTTAAAGGAGTTTAATTAATTATCCCTAATAAGATTAGGGAGCCCCTTTAATAAAAGGGTTTAATTAAATAATACCTTATTTTAATAGGGTTACTTGATATCTTTATAAGAGAGTCTTATATCGGATATCAAGACTACGATATAATTCCGATGGTTGGGGAGTGCGCTCCTTTTCTATAGAGATAGAAAAACTAGGGTTTAGCCAAATACCCATCTTCTTAAATCCTTCTTCTTCCTTGGTGGATCACCTCAGAGGCCAAACACTTGGGTGGCTAACGTTGATCAAAGGAAGAAACCAAACCCGGTGGATTCAAGTTGAGCGAAAAGGATTGAAGGTGAACTTTTGTACGAGGAAGCTTGGATCTTCAAGGGTATGATTCTTGTTCTTTCTTTTCGTTTAATTAATAATTGTGCATAAAGGGTGATCCGGGTTTATGGTTTGTAAAATTTTAAACTCTGATTTTTTACACGTTTCCGCTTATTTATGCAATTTGATTACGTTCTAGAATATTACAAACCTAACAGTGGTATCAGAGCCAAACTTTTATGCGAATTATTAATTATTTTAATTCGATATGTATATTGATATGTGTTTAGAATAATTTAATTGGGCATAATTTTATTGTATAAAATTTAAAAAAAAGAAAAAGAAAAAGAAAAGTGAAACATCTCCTGGCCGAAATACACGTCTGTTACGGAAAATGAAGGAGTCAGGATTCATTTAAATGTTATATATGTTTTTTTTTTTTTGGTTAATAAATGTTAAAAGATGATTCATGTTATTCACTTTTGAAATCACGTGACATGAATCCTTCTAATCTTCAGTATTTCCGGGATGTTCAGTTTTTTTTTTTTGTGAATCACGGAGTAGTACTAATTCTATTATGCGAATTAGTATTATTATTATTATTATATATATATATATATGTATATATATATATATATATAATATTTTAATAATTTTATAATTAAAATAAAAAGGTTTATTTTAATCTTAAAATAAAAGGTTTATTTTAATATTAAAATAAAAAGATTTATTTTAATTTTAAAATTAGAATTTCATGCTAACTAATTAGAGTTGGAATTGGATTCCATGATAACTAATTGGAGTTGAAATTGGATTTTATTTTTTCTAAAATAAAGGAGTTTATTTGTGAATAGGAAAAGAATTCGTGTTTCCTTTAATAATTTTTTTTTTGTACATGGAATTGGATTCCATAATTAATTAAAATAAAGGAGTTTATTTTGATTAAAGATTTTGATTAAAATAAAATAGTTTATTTTATTCAAAATTGGATAAATTAAAATAAAATAGTTTTATTTTGATTTAAATTTGGATTAAAATAAAGGAGTTTATTTTGATTCAAAAATAGATTTTATACTAACTAAATTTGCCCATTAAATGATATCAATATATATATATTGAATGTTTATTATTCATCAGATGAATGTTATGTATTGATGCATATGGTGATATATATGATAATAAATGAGATTGATTATGGACAATTGACCAATGTGATTGGATTTTATTTTAGTTGGATGCATGAATGTATGGATTTTATTAAATGGGGTCTGCGTACCTCGTCTTCTCTAATTTTTCTGAATGTAAATTCTATCTCCCTCCTATGTACTTCCCATTGACTGCTAATCAAGGTTTCTATTTATTTTAAATAGTTTTGTAATAGGAATAGTTAGAATTAATTTTGCAAAATTGGAGATCAAGGAGCAAGGAGCGCTTGAAGACCCGTTTGTAATGGAGCCCGGGTTTAAATGTAATAGTTATATTTAAATATTATTTCTTGCACCCCTAGGGTTTGACCTTTTGGTTCACTTGGTGGCTCTAGTGAACCAAACTAGAATAAAAGTCCATAATCAATCCGAGTAGAATATAGTCTTCTATATGTGCATACTATATATATTATATATTATGCAAACATGCTTCGCATGTTCATTAATACGACGCGTATTTTATATATATATATAATGCATGGCGCTAAACAAGATGAGACAAATTAATAACAAACCCTCAATTTTTTTATATTAAGTCCTAAGCGTTCAAAGATATTTGGAATATCGAGCGTCAGCCTTCTAGCATGATAAAATTAATAGAATATTAAATATTTAATATGAGTTTGTTGTGTCACCACAAGGCAAGTATTAAGTATTTAAGATGTTAATTTATCACATTTGATGCTTATAAAGAAAATTGAACAATATTATTTTGTTGTGTCACCACAAGGATGATATTTTTCTTTTTTGAATATATGGAGTGCTAGGTTGGACTTAACTTGGATAATTTTGATTCGGATGTGCCACCACTTGATCAAAATAATCTAAGAGCAAAAAATACAAGGAGTTGCATAGTTGATGTAATTGACAAAAGTTGTCTACCTATTTATTTATATATAGTTTGTTGTGTCACCACAAGGCTATATATATATTTGAAATGGGATCCTTATTCTCACTAGCAGATCTTTAATTAGATTTTGCCGAACTATATATATTGAGGGTAATATAGTTTGAAGAAAATAGTGGGAGATACCAATTTAAAACAAGACCTAATTTATTTTGGTAATTAATAAAAGAATGTATGTTAAAATGTTGTTAATTACAAATTCATTTACTGAAATTTTACAATGTCTAAATTACTATCAACTGCGTAACATATTAGATGCTAAATTAACAGGATAGAATTAAATGGATTGGTTAAGGAAATTGAGAATAGTTCTCACTAATTTGAAAAGCTATCTTATATCCTTAATATGCCAATCCTGCAATGGTTTGCAGCATAATGCCTACGAGGAAGACATTGCTACTTTTAGAAAGTGGCAAGATGATGCACTGATTGGCTCGATGCATCATGCTCGTATCTATGAGTACTTGAGCTTGGCGTCGACATGAAACTATGGATGCTTTCTACTATATTCCCGCACATCAAGTAGTTGATGGTGAGGAAAGTAGGACTAATAGATATCGAGATATCTAAGGAGCTCTCCGATCTAGAATGACGAGAGATGACACTGAAGATAGATAAAAGTCCTTAACATTATCAATTTGATTGATCAATTAGGACAACGAGTTTTGTCATGGATGGAGAGTTGAGCCAAGATTTGATCTTGCACTCACTCCGGACTCCTTTCACAATTGTTGTGAATTTTTCATATGAACAAGCTAGATATCGACCTCATTGATTTGCTTAACATATTGAAAATGTTGAGAGTCACTTTCAACCAAGAAAGACCGAGTCTTCTTGGTAGGGGCCAAAGGATCTTACGAAAAGAAGAAGCGATTCAAAGAAGGTAAATAGAAAGGCATAAACAAAGGATAATAAGAATAAAAGCGACACGGATAACAAATGAGTTTGCTTCCACTACAATAAGCCCGAACTTTGGAAAGAAGCGCAAGAAGCATCTTGCGAAGCTAACCAAAGAAGCTTAGTGAAGTTTTGGTTACAAATACAAATTTGTTCATGATTTAAAATAATTTTTTTAAGTCGAGGTTCTACTTGGGTATTGGATCTGAGCTTTGGTTATCATAAATAAAGATTTACTGAAGGGACCAAGCGTAAGTAGAAAGTTAAACAAAGATAAGTAATCCTATATGTGGAAAATGAAGCAAAGGTTCGATTGCATTATATAGAAACTTATAGTTTTAGCACCGCTTTACTGGCCTATCTATTAAGTCGATAAGTTGTTATTGTATTCCAATTCTTGTTAGAAACATTATTTCCTTTTATTGTTGAACAATAAAATTTTTGGTATTATAATTAAGAACAATTGTTGTTCTATTTATAATAATAATGTTTCGTATAGAATTGAAAGATTACTTAATGGATTTTGTATACTTGACTTACGTGAAAAATTATTTTGTAAATTGAACAAACTAGTATAAGAAAAGAAGATGATCATTCAAAGAGTTGAATGTATGTATTTGTTGAAATACAAGTGTGAATTATTTGAAAGGTTCAAAGAATTCAGAAGTGAAACAAATTTGCAAAGTATTAAGACTCTTTGATTAGATCAAGGAATAAATACTTGTGCAATAAGTTTCTAGATCATCTCAAATGGTTTTTCTCATAATGGACACCTCATGATACGTAATAATTGATTGATGTATCTGAAAGGAAAAATCGTACCTTGTTGGACATGGTGCGGTCCATAATGATTTTACCGACATTCCAGTATTCTTCTAGGGTCATGTCCTAGAAATGGTTGTATATCTACGAAAAAGGTAACCTCAAAATCCGGCCCCAAGACTCCATGAAAGTTATGGACATGGAGGATTCCTAATCTTAAGTATGTTAAGTTAAGGGGTTGTCCAACTTATGTGAAAATGTTTCAAAGGATAAGCTTGGGACAAGATTTGACAAGTACAATTTGTGGGACATCCTAAAGTAAGTTTAGGGTATATGTTCTATAATCCTACTTAGCAAAAGGTGTTTGTTGCGAAACACGTTGCCTTCTAAGATAAAGGTGTTTATTATTGAAGGGGCTAGTGGGAGGATAATAGATCTTGAAGAGTTCAAGAACCACAAAACACTATAAGTCAAATAAGAGGAACTATAGATAGACTATTGTACCACAACCAAGAATCGTAAATGCGGAATAGTCAAGAAGATACCTAGGAGGTATGGATTCATCATAGATGATGATGATGAGGTACACATCATAGAAGATGATGATCCGATTTACATACGATGAGGTAAGAGTTCTAGTGTGTACAAAAGGGACACGATGGGGAGCGTAGTGACATTCCTAATATTATATGTTGATATACTACGGATAAGGAATGACATACTAATACTACAATCAGTAATGATAAAGTTGTCTAAACATTCCTCCATGAATGGTTTGGGAAGAGTATCTTAATTGGGGATAAAATCTATATAGATAGATAGATACAACAGGATGCTCGACTTAACCCAAGGAACGTATATTCATTTGATGCTAAAGTCGTTTAGCATGGCAACCTCCAAGAGATGTCTCACGTCGATGAGCTATGGAGTGTATCTCTCTTAATAGTCCCCACAGACTCCTGAAAAGAGAGGTCGCATGAGTGACAATCATGCATGCAATGAAATGTACGAGACCTGATGTTGATCAGTCATATTATGGATAAGTTCACTATGAGTCAGTGAAAAACATCTTAAAGTGCTTAACCGGCACTAAGGATGTGATCATATTCATGGTGGGTCTTAATTAAAACTAGAGGGCTTAACAGACTCAAGTTTTTCAGACAGACCAAAACGACAGAAAAATCCACTTTAAGGTAAAGGGTTACCTTGAACAGTGGTGCAGTGAATTGGAAAGGTTCCAAACAGCAAAGAGTTGCTGGTTTAGTGATAAAGACAAAGTATATAGCTATAAATGAAGCTGCAAGTTGATTGTTTGGATTAAAAGTTCATTCTGAGACTAGGAATAGTTCCTAAGTCTCATCTTGGATCTAAACATGTGTTGTGGCACTTTCATTTGATTATTAGAATCATTGAAAGATGGGAAATCACTATAGATATAGTGGACTCTCATGAACAACATTACATATCCATTAACTAAAGCTTATCCCAACGGGGATAATCGTCACTTAGAGAAGAAGAGTATGAGATACCATGACGATTGGCTTTAGTGCAAGTGGGAGATTGAAAGTAGTTTGCACACAAGCCAATCATGTTTGATGATAAAGCATATACTTTGTAACAATCTTATTCATTTATTAATAAAAAGTATTAATTTTTTAAAGGCTTTTAATTATCTACATGATCTTTATTTTATAATATGTGATAAACCCATAGTTTTAAGCAATGCTTTTAGAATAATGATGATGATCATTCTAATGAGATCTAAATTCTTAGAAAACTTAAAACTAAAATAGTTCCCAATCATTGGATTACTAAATTGGGGATTAGTGAATCAGGATAGATTGGTACATCGTTGCTAACTTTCATTGGATGAGGATGATTGATCTCATGATCATTTGTGTGGAGACACTAAAGCAAGTATGTAGGTGCTTATTAGAGAATAAGTTCATTGAGCATTGGCTTGCTAAGGAATACCTAATGGAGTTTTACTTGCCTGTCAATAGGAATTCCTGTAGTGATAGTAGTACAAGTGATCCTTGGACTTGAGATCATCATAGTATCTTGTGTATGATGAGTTATACTTTGACTTATTCCTTAAGACCCTTAGGGTATATCAAAGGGTATGCTTGGGTATAATAAGTTGTACATGGAGATAATGTATGATCAATAAAGAATCTACCACTTCTATTAAAAGAAGAGAAATGTCCTATGTGATTCGATAAATGACAACCCAGTAGTCCTTGGCCAAGGCAGAATGAAATTAGAAAGGAGTTTCTAATTTGCATTATTTGGAGTTGTGCATTTAAGAGTCGAAATACATATAATTAAATAAAATAAGACTTGACAGTAATTCCATGTCTTATATTTAATTGGGACATTGTATGGTGGAAGGATTGAATTGTACGGTAACTATTTACTCAAAGGTTCTTTTATGATTAATGTTGAAATCTATATTATCTGGAAAGTCGTTGATCGCTAGGGAGGCTTATCCCTATTGTAGAATAAATATTATTTATTTAAATAAATTAATTATTTAATTTATTTATTTAAATAAGATTAGAATTGTTCTAATTGATTTATTCACAATTGGTTTAATATGGAGAACCTAAAGGTCACACCATAAAAGGAAGAATAATTATTTAAGAAGTTAATGGCATAATTGTAATAATATGTTATGTATATTTAATTTAATCTATGGTGATAGAATAAATTAAATAGCTTAATATTTATTATTTAATATTTTAGAAATATTAAATATAAATTAATAAGAGGAGTCTTATTAATATTATTACAATTATTATTATTATTTTAATTTCTAAAAGAGTTTAGGAATTAATTTAATATAAGTACTCTCATTTATTCCTAATTGGATTAGGAAGGAAAATTAGTTAAAGGAGCTTAATTAATTATCCCTAATAAGATTAGGGAGCCCCTTTAATTAAAAGAGTTTAATTAAATAATACCTTATTTTAATAGGGTTACTTGATATCTTTATAAGAGGAGTCTTATATCAGATATCAAGACTACGATATAATTCCAATGGTTGGGGAGTACGCTCCTTTTCTATAGAGATAGAAAAACTAGGGTTTAGCCAAATACCCATCTTCTTAAATCCTTCTTCTTCCTTGGTGGATCACCTCTAGAGGCCAAACACTTGGGTGGCTAACGTTGATCAAAGGAAGAAACCAAACCCGGTGGATTCAAGTTGAACGCGAAAAGGATTGGAGGTGAACTTGTACCTGAGGAAGCTTGGATCTTCAAGGGTATGATTCTTGTTCTTTCTTTTCGTTTAATTAATAATTGTGCATAAAGGGTGATCCGGGTTTATGGTTTGTAAAATTTTAAACTCTGATTTTTTACACGTTTCCGCTTATTTATGCAATTTGATTGCGTTCTAGAATATTACAAACCTAACACATCATTGTTCCGATGGCCGTTGCCACCAGTACAATTATTATCGTGTTGTTGGTCGTTACCTTTGGGTTATGTTAACTCATTATCGCGCTCCAATAACTAAGCCCTATTTACAATATCTGAATATAAACAAAGTTTATGAGAAATGAGGTATTGATGTATATCGGGTTTCAAACCTCTTAGAAACATTCGCGTCATTCGCTCCTCATTATCGACCAAATAGGATGCAAACCGGGATAACTCCGCAAACTTAGGCTTGTACTGCGATACGGTCATATTATTTTGCTCTATTGTTTATCTCAACATTTTCAGATGCCATTTTCAAACACTGTCACAAAATAAGGGTTAATTAACAGATCACATATTATCCCTATACTCTGACCGACCAATTAAATACCAAATAAACTTAGGTAGGTCATACTAGCGAAGGAATTCCCCGTCTCTCCCCTCCTAGTTCTTGTCTCACATCTCAGCCAGGGATCATATCCCTAAGCTTTGATACCAACTGTGACGCCCCCAAAATAGGTATACATCACCCATCTTGAGTAGCCAAATACATGGTACAAAATTCAAATACAACTTAATTATACAACAGTCGTGTAAAATACGACAAAACATATGTTGTGAGTTTTAATACAAATATTGTCATCTAGACAATATCCACACTCAATTGAGTCCTCATTACATTTATTATCACACTATTTAACAGAATAGTGAGGACTACTAATGCTATCATCTGGACCGTCACTCTGTTCCCCGACTCATCCCAGCTATATTCTCATTTCATGAAGAGAACAGTGAAAAAAAGGGGTGAGCTCAACTAGCCCAGTAAGAAATATTATGACTAAGATAATGCAAAATAAATTATCATTAGTCTTTAACAATGTTAAACTGATAAAATACAATATACATCAAGTTTAACTGTAGCGGAATAAGAAATCCATTAGAAGAGTCAAGTAGAGCATAAAATCTACTATCTTCTATGATTTAAAAAGATTTTCATCAACTTTATCGTTCAGACTCAGTTTAATAAATAAACCACAACATCCCTGCATCACGGCCAAGGATATTCATGTAATCATCAATGGTCATGATTATACCGAATATTAAATATAAATTAATAAGAGGAGTCTTATTAATATTATTACAATTATTATTATTTTAATTTCTAAAAGAGTTTAGGAATTAATTTAATATAAGTACTCTCATTTATTCCTAATTGGATTGAAAGTATTATGCATACAAGCCAATCATGTATGATGATAAAGCATATCTTGTGTAATCAATCTTATTTATTTATTAATAAAAGAATTATTTATTAAAGGCATTTATTATCTACATGTGTCTTTTTTAATAATATGTGATAAACCCATAGTTTTAAGCAACGCTTTTAGAATAATGATGATGATCATTCTAATGAGATCTAAATTCTTAGAAAGCTTAAAACTAAAATAGTTCCCAATCATTGGATTACTAAATTGGGGATTAGTGAATCCGGATAGATTGGTACATACGTTGCTTGCTTTCAATGGATGAGGATGATTGATCTCATGATCATTTGTGTGGAACACTAAAGCAAGTATGTAGGTGCTTATTAGAGAATAAGTTCTTTGAGCGTGACTCGCTAAGGAATACCTAATGGAGTTTTACTTACCTGTCAATAGGAATTCCTGTAGTGATAGTAGTACAAATGATCCTTAGACTTGAGATCATCATAGTATCTTATATATAATGAATTACACTTTGACTTATTCCTTAAGACTCTTAGAGTATATCAAAGGGTATGCTTGGGTGTAATAAGTTATATATGAAGATAATGAATGATCGATAAAGAATCTACCACTTCTAGTAAAAAGGAGAGATGTCTATGTGATTCGATAAATGACAACCCAGGAATCCTTGGCCAAGGTGGAATGAAATTAGAAAGTAGTTTCTAATTTGCATTCATTAGGAGTTGTTCATTTAGGAATCGAAATACATATAATTAAATAAAATAAGACTTGACAGTAATTCCATGTCTTATATTTAATTGGGACATTGTATGGTGGAAGGATTGAATTATACGGTAACTATTTACTCAAAGGTTCTTTTATGATTAATGTTGAAATCTATATTATCCGGAAAGTCGTTGATCGATCATTAGGAGGCTTATCCCTATTGTAGAATAAATATTATTTATTTAAATAAATTATTTGTTTAATTTATTTATTTAAATGAGATTAGAATTGTTCTAATTGATTTATTCACAAATAGGTTTAATATGGAGAACCTAAAAGGGTCACACCATAAAAGGAAGAATAATTATTTAAGAAGTTAATGGCATAATTGTAATAATATGTTAAGTATATTTAATTTAATCTATGGTGATAGAATAAATTAAATAGCTTAATATTATTATTTAATATTTTAGAAATATTAAATATAAATTAATAAGAGAGTCTTATTAATATTATTATAATTATTATTATTTTAATTTCTAAAAGGTTTAGGAATTAATTTAATATTAGTACTCTCATTTATTCCTAATTGGATTAGGAAAGAAAATTAGTTAAAGGAGTTTAATTAATTTCCCCTAATAGGATTAGGGAGCCCATTTAATTAAAAGAGTTTAATTAAATAAATAATACCTTATTTTAATTAAAATAGGGTTACATGATATCTTTATAAGAGGAGTCTTATATTAGATATCTGAAATGATACGTAATTCCTAGATTTGGAGAGTACACCCCTTTTCTTATTAAGATAGGAAAAACTAGGGTTTGAGCCAAATCCCTTCTTCTTGAAAAATTCCTCTTCCTTGGTGGATCACCTATAGAGGCCATACACTTGGGTGGCTTACATTGATCAAAGGAAGAAATCTACCCGGAGATTCAAGGAGATCGCGGAGAAGTAGGAGGTGAACTCGTACCTGAGGAAGCTCGTTTCTACAAGGGTATGATTTCATAATTTCTTATTCTTCGTTTAATTAATAATATGCATAAAGGATGATCCGGATAATTGGTTTGTGAAAAATTTTAAAATCTGATTTTATCTCGCTTCCGCTAAATTTTACAATTTTATTGCTACTTTGATTTTCATAAAACCTAACAGTGGTATCATGAGCCAAACTTTATGTGAATTATTAATTATTTTGATTCTATATATGTATGGGTATGTATTTAGAATAATTTATTGGGCATAATTTGTTGTATAAAATTATTATTTTATGAAAAAAAAATAAAAAATAAAAAATAAAAACCGTGACCTGCTGTCACGTTGATACCATGAGGCAAGCAGTTGTTGTTTTTTTTTAAAAAAAAAAATAAAAAAATAAAAAAATACAAGGATACAAGGCCATCACGTTAACTGAAGAACAAAAGCAGTCCGGCCACATTTTTTATTTCTTTTTTTTTTCTCTTCCATGATTGGTGGTCCACGTGGCAGCAGTTTTTGTCCAGAATTTTTTTTTTTGGCACCATGTTGTCAAGAAATCAAGCTAACGAGTTTTTTGATTATATATATATATATAAGTTATATATATATATAATATACCTTAATAATTTTATAATTAAAATAAAAGAGTTTATTTTAATCTTGAAATTGGATTTCATGCAACATAAAATTGCCCATTAAATGATACTCATATATATATGGAATGATTTAATTTATTGATACATATGATGATATGTATGATAATAAATGGGATTGATTATGGACAATTGACCAATATGATTGGATTTATTTTAGTTGGATGTTTTGAATGAATGGGTTTTATTAAATGGGAATCTGCGTACCTCGTCTTTTTCTCGGTTTTCTTCTTGATGTAAATTCTATCTCTCTCTATGTACTTCCCTGGCTCACGATCAAGGTTTCTATTTAAATTAAATAGTTTAATATAATAGGATTAGTTAGAATTTTTTGAAGAACCAGGAGATCAAGGAGCGCTTGAAGACCCGTTTGTAATGGAGCAGGGTTTAAATGTAATAGTTATATTTAAATGTTTATTCTTTGCACCTAGGGTTTGACCTTTTGGTTCACTTGGTGGCTCTAGTGAACCAAACTAGAATAAAAGTCCATAATCAATCCGGGTAGAATATAGTATTCTATATGTGCATGCTAGTATTATATATATTATATATTATGCAAACATGCTAGCATGTTTAATAATATAATAGCGTATTTATATATATATATTTGCATGCGCTAAACAAGATGAGACAAATAATAACAAATCCTCAAAGTTTTTTATTAAGTCTTAAGCGTTCAAAGATATTTAGAATATCGAGCGTAGCCTTCTAGCATGATAAAATTAATAGAGTATTAAATATTTAATATGAGTTTGTTGTGTCACCACAAGGCAAGTATTAAGTATTTAAGATGTTAATTTATCACATTTGATGCTTATAAAGAAAATTGAACAATATTGTTTTGTTGTGTCACCACAAGGGCGATATTTTTCTTTTTGAATATATGGAAGTGCTAGGTTGGACTTAACTTAGATAATTTTGATTCGGATGTGCCACCACTTGATCAAAATAATCCAAGAGGCAAAACATAAGGAGTTACATGTTGATGTAATTGACAAGGAGTTGTCTACCTATTTATTTATATATAATTTGTTGTGTCACCACAAGGCTATATATATTTGAAATGGGATCCTTATTCTCACTAGCAAAAACTTTAATTAGATTTTCTTAGAACTATATAAATGAGGTAATATAGTTTGAAGAAAATAGTGGGAGATACCAATATAAAATAAGACCTAATTTATTTTGGTAATTAATTAAATGAATGTTTGCTAAAATATTGTCTTTTTACATACGTAATTTTGAAAATGTCACATTCACTAATTTCATTCATGAAGCATACTTGATCTTAACAAAGTAATGGAGGATGAGAACTACACCGGATTTGGTTGAGGAATCTGAGAATTGTTCTCACTGCTGAAAAGATTTCTTATGTCCTAAATTCGCCCGTACCTGCAAAAGTTGCAGAGACAGCCTCTGAGGAAGAGATTGCTACTTTTAAACAGTGGCAAGATGATGCATCTGTGGCTCAATGCATCATGCTCGCATCCATGAGTAATGAGCTTCAGCGTCAGCATGAAAACATGGATGCTCCTACTATGCTACTACACCTTGGAGAGTTGTATGGTGAGCAAAGTAGGACTGCTAGATATGAAATATCTAAGGAGCTCTTCCGATCTCGGATGACCGAGGGCACTACCGTTGAGACTCATGTCCTAAAGATGATCAATCGATTGAGCGTCTTGGATGACTTGGGTTTCGTCGTGGATGGGGAGTTGAGTCAAGATTTAGTCTTGCAGTCACTCCCGGACACCTTCTCACAATTTGTTGTGAATTTTCACATGAATAAGTTGGATGTCGACACGAATTACTTAACATGTTGAAAAGCTGCTGAAGGTCACTTCCCATCAAGAAGAACCATGTCTTCTTGGTGGATGATTCTTCCAAGAAAAGGAAGAGGCCCAAGGTATCTTACGAAAGGAAGAAATCCAAGAAGGCTAAGGGAAAGGCGAAAGTGAAGGATCAAAAGAAACTCGATCCATAGCAAAGGAATTTGCTTCCATTGCAATAAGTAAGGGTCCTTTGAAAGAGGGCTGCAAGGATTATCTCGCGAGAACAAAAGCGAGAAGAAGCTTGAGAAGCTTGAATCCTAATCAAGGTTTGTTTATGATTGAAATTAATTTTTACGAAAGTCAATCTTCTACTTGGGTATTGGATCTGGGATGTGGTTCTCACATATGTAATAATAATATCACGGGGTGGTCGAAGTAGAAAGGTGAGCAAGGATGAGGTCGTCCTAAGAGTGGGAAATGGAGCAAAGGTTCTTTGCATTAATTTGTAGAGGACTTATTGTTTACTTAACGCCTACGGGCAAGTTCATTAATTTAAATAATTGTTATTTTGTTCCAAATATCATTAGAAACATTATTTCTATCTCGTATTGGATATGGATGGTTTTAATATTATAATAAAGAACAACAGTTGTTCCATTTATAATGATAATGTTTTATATGGTGTTGGTAATTTTTGAAATGGACTTTATATACTTGACTTGCATGAAAATATATTTCAAATTGAACAAACTAATAAAAGGAAAAGAGATGATGTTAATTATACCTTCATGTGGCAATTGTAGACTCGGTCGTATTAATGAAACAAGATTATCCAAGTTGCGTAAAGATGGGCTCTAGAGCTATCGATTATGAATCATATCCAACCTTGTGAATCTTGTCTCATGGGTAAAATGACTAAATCTCCTTTTAGTGGAAAAGGAGAAAGAGTTCTGAGTTGTTAGGGTTGGTACACACGGATGTATGTGGACTATGACAACGAACGCATACGAGGAGGGTATTCTTATTTTATTACATTCATTTGGCGACCACTCAAGATTTGGATATGTGTATTTAATGAAATACAAATCTGAATCATTTGAAAAGTTCAAAGAGTTGAAGTGAAGTTGAGAAGCAAGCTGGTAAGAGTATTAAGATTCTTTGATCGATCGAGGAGGAGAATACTTAAGTGGTGAGTTTCTCAATTGTCTCAAAGAAAATGGTATAATCTCACAATGGACTCCACCGGGGACACCACAAATGAATGGTGTATATCGAAAGGAGAAATCGAACATTGTTGGACATGGTTCGATCTATGATGAGCTTTACTGACCTTCCGGTTTTCTTACGGGGATATGCCTACTAGAATAATTTGCATACCTACTTAACAAAGTACCTACAAAATCCGTCCCCGAGACCCCATATGAGTTATGGACAGGGAGGAAACCAAATCTTAAGCATGTTAAGACTTGGGGTTGTCTAGCTTATGTCAAAAAGTTTGAAAACGATAAAGGCTGCAGACTAGATCGACAAATGTAGATTTGTGGGATATCCTAAAGAAACATCGGGGTATTATTTCTATCATCCAAGTGATCAAAAGGTGTTTGTTGCGAAACATCACGCCTTCTTGGAAAAGGAGTTTATTCTTGAAGGGGTCGATTGGGAGTAAGATATATCTTGAAGAAGTTCAAGAACCACAAAATACTACTGAGATCAAAGTGAGGTACCTAACCAAGTAGAGATTCATACATACCCACCCTATTCAGTAAATCGGAAGAGTACCAAAGATACCAGACACGGTATGGACTTGTCATAGAAGATGACAATGAAAGTGCGCATCATAGATGATGATGATCCATTGAATTCTGAGCAGGCTATGAGTAGTAAAGACTCGGAGAAATGGCAAGAAGCCATGAAATCGAGATGGACTCCATGTATGAGAACCAAGTATGGACTTTGGTCTCACCACACGAAGGCATTAAGCCTATTGGGTGTAAATGGGTCTTTAAAAGAAAGATGGAAGCGGAGGCGGCAAGGTAGAGACCTATAAGGCCCGATTTGGTTGCAAAAGGTTTCAAACAAAGACAAGGAGTTGACTATGATGAAACCTTCTCACCCGATAGCAATGCTCAAGTCCATTCGGATTTTGCTTGCGATTGCGACTTACCGTGACTACTGAAATCTGGCGGATGGGCGTGAAAGCGGCCTTCCTCAATGGGAAACTTGAGGAGGATGTGTATATGACACAACAGAGAGGATTTGTTTCAAAGGTTGGAACAAATCAAGTACATAAGCTCTGACGATCCATTTATGGATTAAAGCGAAGCTTCGTGGGTGGAACATCCATTTTGATGAGACAATCAAAAAGTTTGATTTTATCAAAAATGAGGATGAACCATATGTGTACAAGAAGGTAAGTGGGAATGACTGTTTCATTCCTTGTATTATATGTTGATGATATATTCTTGATAGGGAATGATATTCTATCTTCGCAAACAATAAAAATTTGGTTATCTAAACACTTCTCCATGAAGGACTTGGGAGAAGCATCCTATATTTTGGGGATAAAGATCTATAGAGATAGATCTAATAGGATGCTTGGCTTGTCCCAAAGGCGATACATTGACTTGATGCTAAAAGGTTTAGCATGGAAGATTCAAAAGAGGTCTCATGCCGATGAGCCATGGAATACATCTCTCCAAGAAACAAGCCCCAAAGACACACGAGGAGAGAAACCGCATAAGTAAGATTCCTTATGCTTGACAATAGGATCTATCATATACGGTATGATATGTACTAGACCGGATGTCGCTCATGCACTTAGTGTAACAAGCAGATATTAGTCGAATCCAGGAGAAGAAAACCTTTGGAAGGCGGTGAAATATATCCTAAAGTACTTAAGAAGAACTAAGGATGTATTTCTTGTCTCTGGTGGAGTGCGAATTAAAACTAGAAGGCTTCACGGACTCAAGTTTTCAAGCAGACCAAGATGATGATAAATCCGTTTTTGGGGTATGTGTTTACCTTAAGCGGTGGCGCGATGAGTTGGAAAAGTTCCAATGAAGAACGATTCTTGATTCAATGTGAGGCGATACACATAGTGCAAGTGAAGGCTGCAAGTGAAGGCTGTTTGGATGAAGAAGTTCATTACCGAACTTGGTGTGGTTCCTAGCATTAAAGGACCCGGTGCCTTTATTACGTGACAACACTTTGGAGGCATTGCTTAAGCTAAGGAACCCAGTCTCATCGAGAAATCCAAACACGTGTTGCGGCGATTTCATTTGATCGAGAGATCATTGAAAGAGAGCGTCACCACAGGCGTGTGGACTCTCAAGACAATATTGCGAGATCCATTTACTAAAGCGTTAACACAATGGCGGTTTGATCGTCACTTAGAGAAGATGGGTATGAGATACCACGGCGATTGGCTTTAGTGCAAGTGGGAGATTGAAAGTATTATGCATACAAGCCAATCATGTATGATGATAAAGCATATCTTGTGTAATCAATCTTATTTATTTATTAATAAAAGAATTATTTATTAAAGGCATTTATTATCTACATGGTGTTGTTTTTAATAATATGTGATAAACCCGTAGTTTTAAGCAGCGCTTTTAGAATAATGATGATGATCATTCTAATGAGATCTAAATTCTTAGAAAGCTTAAAACTAAAATAGTTTCCAATTATTGGATTACTAAATTGGGGATTAGTGAATCCGGATAGATTGGTACATACGTTGCTTGCTCATTGGATGAGGATGATTGATCTCATGATCATTTGTGTGAGACACTAAAGCAAGTATGTAGGTGCTTATTAGAGAATAAGTTCCTTTGAGCGTGACTCGCTAAGGAATACCTAATGGAGTTTTACTTATACATCGATAGGAATTTCTGTATGATGATAGTAGTACAAATGATCCTTAGACTTGAGATCATCATAGTATCTTATATATAATGAATTACACTTTGACTTATTCCTTAAGACTCTTAGAGTATATCAAAGGGTATGCTTGGGTGTAATAAGTTATATATGAAGATAATGAATGATCGATAAAGAATCTACCACTTCTAGTAAAAGGAGAGATGTCTATGTGATTCGATAAATGACAACCCGGGAATCCTTGGTTAAGGTGGAATGAAATTAGAAAGTAGTTTCTAATTTGCATTCATTAGGAGTTATTCATTTAGGAATCGAAATACATATAATTAAATAAAATAAGACTTGTGATAATTCCATGTCTTATATTTAATTGGGACATTGTATGGTGGAAGGATTGAATTATGCGGTAACTATTTACTCAAAGGTTCTTTTATGATTAATGTTGAAATCTATATTATACGGAAAGTCGTTGATCATTTAGGAGGCTTATCCCTATTGTAGAATAAATATTATTTATTTAAATAAATTATTTGTTTAATTTATTTATTTAAATGAGATTAGAATTGTTCTAATTGATTTATTCACAATAGGTTTAATATGGAGAACCTAAAGGGTCACACCATAAAAGGAAGAATAATTATTTAAGAAGTTAATGGCATAATTGTAATAATATGTTAAGTATATTTAATTTAATCTATGGTGATAGAATAAATTAAATAGCTTAATATTATTATTTAATATTTAGAAATATTAAATATAAATTAATAAGAGGAGTCTTATTAATATTATTATAATTATTATTATTTTAATTTCTAAAAGGTTTAGGAATTAATTTAATATTAGTACTCTCATTTATTCCTAATTGGATTAGGAAAGAAAATTAGTTAAAGGAGTTTAATTAATTTCCCTAATAGGATTAAGGAGCCCATTTAATTAAAAGAATTTAATTAAATAAATAATACCTTATTTTAATTAAAATAAGGTTACATGATATCTTTATAAGAGGAGTCTTATATTAGATATCTGAAATGATACGTAATTCCTAGATTTGGAGAGTACACCCCTTTTCTTATTAAGATAGGAAAAACTAGGGTTTGAGCCAAATCCCTTCTTCTTGAAAAATTCCTCTTCCTTGGTGGATCACCTATAGAGGCCATACACTTGGGTGGCTTACATTGATCAAAGGAAGGAATCTACCCAGGAGATTCAAGGAGATCATGAGAAGTAGGAGGTGAACTTCGCACACGAGGAAGCTTGTTTCTACAAGGGTATGATTTCATAATTTCTTATTCTTCGTTTAATTAATAATATGCATAAAGGATGATCCGGGTAATTGGTTTGTGAAAAATTTTAAAATCTGATTTTATCTCGCTTCCGCTAAATTTTGCAATTTTATTGCTACTTTGATTTTCACGAAAACCCAACAATAATCATACCAACAACTGTCCACCAATGAACTACAAGCCAATGAAGACTTTTACCACATCATTCGTTACATTACGGTCATGATTATACCGAATAATCCCTGGTCATAATCATACCAAGTCCATCTCTACACGTAAGCCAAAGATGACTTTCATCACAATATAAGCATGAGGATGATGACAATAATATAAGCATTAATCAAACGAAAACAAGGATAAATATTAAAGACTTTAAATTTATCCAAATATTATCCATCACTTAAATAACTCATAATCTAATATTGTTAATATTATAACAATATTTTAATCACTTCTTAAACTTATAAATAATTTAATTTAATTGTTTACACTTTATCAAATAATGCATTTAATCATTCAAAAATGCCATACTCATAAAATTTCATCGCCAATGATCAAATCACTCATCAAAAATCTTCATATACCTTATATAGGATTTTCAAGCCCTAAAATCCTATTTACCAATTCTTCAACTTCACATAACATATTTAACACATATGTTTGTAACTAAACCATTTTCATGAAAAATTACCAAATCAACTTATTATTTTTCTATCCTTTGTCCAAACATATATACATATATTTCATACACAACAAGTATTTTTTTATAATTTTTTAACTCCCTTAAGTATTTTTTTTAAAATCAATTTCTAATTAATTTCTTAAAAAATTAGCTACCTCAAGTTTAACTCCAGAAATTCCCAAATCTTGGAAGGATCTCACACATGTTAACGTGAGCTTCCAGTTTAAATTTCATGATCATCGGAGTTATAGAACTCCAGTTATAGCGTTTTTTGTCAGAAAAACCTAAATATTGAAATAGTCATAACTTGCTCATTTTAAGTCGGAATGAGTTCATTTTTGGACAGGAGATACTTTATACCATATATTTCCATGTCCCAAAAGGACGGAAGTTTTCTCACAAATTAAGTGGCCGAAACAGTCCTTATAAAATTGTGGGCAGTAGCTTCTTCTCTTTTTTTCACTTTTTCATGCTTTGTTAAAAATAGTCCATACGAAAATCTACAACACCTTTTCTAGTGAGTCCACTTGGATAAGTTAGAAAACTCATTGATCTAACTCTAGAACTTGACCACACTCAAAAATACGAAATATAATAGGAGATATGGTCAATTGAATTTCATGTTCCATTTTTACCAAAATCTGATTTTCAACCCTTTGTGATTTCTAAGAAACTTTCATGTTTTCACATAATAACCAACATAACTCATCACAACACTTACTAATACTACATATACCCAAGATTTTTATCAGTCCAATGCTTATATTATGACTTTCATCATAATCCACGTAAATAGATCATTTCCACAATTTAATAAGGAATGATTACAAAGGATCATTCACCATGCATGTGGTAATCCACATAGACTGGTTATTCCAATAGAATAATAAAGAATGAAATAATAGAAGAATTCACCATGCATGCGATAGGATATATGTATAGGTTATTCCCAAATGTAATTATAAAGAATGGAACCGGTCGTGCGTAGAACATACGAGATAGGATATTCGGCTGAATAATAAAGAATTGAACCAGTCATGCGTAATTCGCATGCAGACAGATGATATTCCAATGAATAATAAAGAATGGAATAACAACAGATTTCACCGGTGCATGCGATAACCGCATGCAGAAATGAGTTATTCCAATGTAATAATAAAGAATGGAACTGTGTCACGCGTAAACGCACGTATGTGATATTTCACGAATAATAAAGAATGGAATAATAGAAGAATTTCACCATGTATACGGTACTTCGCATAGACAGGTTATTCCAACATAATAATAAGAAATGGAATAACAGAAGAATTTCACCATGTATGCGGTACTTCGTATAAACAAGTTATTCCAATATAATAATAAGGAATGGAATAACAGAAGTTCTCTTCATGAATACGAAAGAAATAATACCCCTTACGAGTACAACAAATAATATCCCTTACCTTAGAATAAAGTTGGATAATAATGAGGTAGCAAACTTCTCTTCTTCTTTCTCTCTATAATTTCACTCTCTAGAGTTTTAGTAAATTTGTAAGAAATAATGAAGGAATGAGCTTCTATTTATAGGAGAATGGACTGAATAGTAACTAATTCATGAACGGTCCAGATTAATTTACTTTTAAACGGACGGTCTATATTGATTTACTATTAAAACTTAAAGCAACGATCCATACTGATTAATTATTAAAACTTTAAACCAGCGATCCATATTGATTTACTAGTAAAACTTTAAACCAGCGATACATATTGATTTACTATTAAAACTTTAAACCAACGATCCATATTGATTTACTATTATAATTTGAACCAACGGTCAGAAAAATTAGCACATCTCCTCGTGGAATAATATTGTACCCAAAAATGATTTTTACCAAAAAGAAATATATTTTTTTGGGTGAATAGTACCGCGTGAATAGTACTTCAGGAATAGTACCCCGACACGAAAAGTGTCCCAAATACCCGAGTGAACAATACTAGAGTGAATAATAACTGGGTGAATAGTAACCCATGAATAGTAACTCGTGAATAGTACTCCGACACGAAAAGTGTCCCAAATACCCGAGTGAATAATACTATAGTGAATAGTAATCAGGTGAATAGTAACCCGTGAATAGTACTCCACCACAAAAAAGTGCCCCGAATACCCGATTGAACAATATAACCTCCAGACATCAATTATTATCGAAATAAATATCGATTTCTACTAACACTAATAATTCTCACACAATGGAACTATCAATTTCATTTTTAATCAACACGAACTTATTCATCATTAATATTATAACTCACAATATTTAACAACCATGTCGTTCCCAAGAAAGAGGGGGCTTTCCAATAAGGATTTCTGCCTATTAGCTCGCAATTAGGTAACCAAACCTCTTCTTGACAGAACTTCTTGACATTGTAAATATTACAATTTAATAATATGAATAACTTTGTCGTCTCAATTATTGATTCAATAATATATCATATTATGCAGATGATACTGTGATAATAATCGAATCAATAATATGAGAGATATGATGCAACAATTACTTTAGCAATAATTGAGTATAACTGAGTGACTTCTCACGTAAGCATTAATAATCAATACCGTGTGCTTCTATGCAAGCACGTGTATTACTATACTTTTACTACCGAGTAGTTCAATAGTTTTAACGGTAAAACTTCCGCCGTTATTTTCATAAAAATATTTTTGTCATTTTCTCAATCCGACAATAATTCTGTTGTGGGGTCCACCAATGATTGTACCGTCATACGGATATTCCCTGACAAAAAGAATATTCCCCGACCAATCGAATATTATATAACAACTTGCATACTTTTCAAAATTTCTAAATATTACCCACAACTATAATATTATCTCAAATCCACACCATAATTTTGAAAAAAATATTTCGAGAAATTTAAATCATTATTCATAAAATTTGGGGTCTCACAATGACCATTGGTGATAATAATGAATATCCTTGGCCCGTAGTGCATGGATAATTCAGTGATGTGGATTATTTATTGTCGAGTCTCAAATGATAAAATTGATGATAAACCTTTTAAATCATAGAAGATAGTAGATATCATGCTCTACTTGACTCTTCTAATGGATTGCTTGTTCCGCTGCAGTTAAACTTGATGTTAATTATATTTTATCAGTTTAAAACTGTTGAAGGCTAACGATAATTTATTCTGCATTATCTTAGTCATAATATTTCTTACTTGGCTAGTTGAGCTCACCCCTTTGCTTTCATTGTTCTCTTCAAGAAATGAGAATATATCTGGGACTAGTCGGGGAATGGAGTGACGGTCCTGATATTTGCATTAGTAGTCCTCAGTATTCTGTGAAATAGTGTGATAATAAATGTATTGAGGACTTATTTTGAGTTTGAATACTGTCTAGAAGATAATATTTGTATTAAAACTCACAGCTCATGTTGTATATTTAAGTTTGTATTTATATTCTGTACCATGAATTTGGTGACTCAGTTAGGGTGATGTATACCTATTTTGGGGGCGTCACATTCGTAAGTGTCTTACTTGCAGAGTATATGGCATGGAATACCTTCTCTCGGCGTTGACTTAACATAACCCCTATTGTATAGTCGTTTGCATCGCACATTAACTTAAATGACATAGTCCAATCTGGTGCAACAATAACTGGCACTATAGTCAACTTAATCTTCAATAAGTCAAATGCTAATTTATAATCCTCATCAAACTTAAAAATTGAATCTTTCTCTAAAAGACTGCACCGTGGTTTTGCTATCTTAGAGAAATCTTTTATAAATCTCCTATAGAACCCGGCATGTCCCAAAAAGCTATGGATTCCCTTTACTAAAATTGGTGGTGGAAGGTTTTCAATCGTTTCCAGCTTTGCTCTATCAACTTCTAACCCCTTTGCGAAAACCTTATGCCCCAAAAATTATTCCTTCATCAACCATAAAGAGGCACTTTTCCCAGTTAAGTACCAAATTTATCTCCATGCATCGCTTTAGGACCATCACTAAATTTTCTAGAAACGCATCAAAATCATCTCCATAGACAGAAAAGTCATCCATGAAGACTTCCACATTTTTTTTCCACCATGTCCGAGAAGGTGGCCATCATACATCGTTGCAAGGTTGCAGGTTCATTACACAAGCCGAAAGACATTCTCCTGAATGTGAATGTGCTATATGGGCACGTGAAAGTAGTCTTTTCTTGATCTTCAAGAGCAATGACTATCTGATTATGTCCCGAATACCCATCCAATAAGTAGTAAAATTCATAGCTCTCCAATCTATCCAACATCTGATTGATAAAAGGCAGAGGAAAAAGATCTTTTCGGGTCGCCTTATTCAACTTCCTGTAGTCCATGCAAACCATCCAACCAGTCACTGTCCTCGTTGGAATTAGCTCGTTGTCATCATTTTGTACCACGGTCATTCCTCCCTTTTTCGGCACACATTGAACTGAGCTGACCCACCTGCTGTCTGAAATTGGGTAGATGATACCCGCGTCCAACCATTTCAGGATTTCTTTCTTCACAACTTCCTTCATGATTGGGTTGATCCACCTCTATTGCTCCACTGTTGGCTTTGCATCCTCTTCCATCAGAATTTTATGCATGCAAAAGGATGGGCTGATTCCTTTGATATATGTAATTGTCCATCCTATAGCCGATTTATGTTCTCTAAGCACTCTCAACAACTTATTTTCCTATAATTTGTTAAGCGCAGTAGAAATAATAACATGTAAAGTATTAGAATTGCCTAAATACTCATACCTGAGGTGTTTAGGGAGTGGCTTAAGCTCAATTGTAGGTGGCTCCTCCAATGAAGGTTTCATCCTTGTTGTGGCTTTTTCCTCTGTGTGCAATGGTTCAAATGGTGCTTTGAATCTGCTAACTTGTGGTAGAGATTCTAGCATCTGCAAGTAATCCACAAAATCTGGCTCATCTAAATCTTCATTTCCCAATAATATCGTTTCCAATGGATTATTAGCTAAACTTTTAACCATGTCCTCGCTAATTATCTGATCAATGACATCCATCCTGAAACACTCCTCTTCATCCGTAGGAAATTTCATGGCTTTGAATACGTTGAACTTTACTTCCTGATCTTGGACCCTCATGGTTAGTTCACCTTTTTGCACGTCGATGAGAGTCCTACCCATAGCCGAGAACGGTCTCCCTATGATGATTGGGATGTTCTTATCTTCCTCAAAATCCAAAATTATGAAGTCCGCGGGATATATGAATTTTTCTACCTTAACCAAAATATCCTCCACAATGCCTCTTGGGTACGTGACTGACCTATCCGCCAACTACAATGAGATGTTTGTAGGCTTTGGAGCTGGTAAACCTAATTCTATATAAACCGATAATGGCATAAGGTTCACACTTGCCCCCAAATCATATAAAAATTTGTTAAATGCCATGTTCCCAATTGTGCAGGAAATGGTAAAACTTTTCGGATCTTTCAACTTAGGTGGCAAATTTAACTGTAAAACTACGCTACACTCTTCTGTTAATGCCACGGTTTCGAATTCTTCGAACTTCTTTTTCCTAAACAGAATACCCTTCATAAATTTTGCATAACTGGAATCTGCTCTAGGGCTTCTGTGAAAGGGATGTTAATATGAAGTTTCTTAAAAACCTCTAAATATTTAGCAAATTGCTTATATAATTTCTGTTTTGGACTTTCTGCTGAAACGGCGGTGGAGGATACACAACTGGCTTGTCATCTAACTTTGTTTGTTCAACTTGCTTTTCTTCACCCTGTTTTTCTTCAACCACTTTGTTCTCATCAACTTTGTCATCCGTTCTAATTGAATTTTTTGCACTTTTCCCATCTAGATGTTTTCCACTTCTCAAAGTGATTGCCTGACACTGCTCGTGATTTTCCTTCAGATTTATTTCGGTGTCACTCGGTAGAGTCCCTTACGGTCTATTGTTTAATGCTAAGGCAAGTTGTCCCATATAATTCTCTAGGTTCTTGATGGCTACAGCTTTTGATTTCATCACTACCTCATTGCTCATTATATACTTCGACAACAACTCCTCTAAATCTGTTTTTCTCTTTTGATGTTGAGCTGGTTGTTGATGTTGATTCTGAAATCTTGGGGGATAAGTTTGTCGTGGAGCTTGCTAATTCTAATTGTTACTCCATGAAAAAATAAGATGATTCCTATTCCCCAGATTGTATGCATTTTGGTATATGTTCTGTGGAATTCTATTGTAGCAACCCACAAATTGCACTGACGCTGGGTTGATTGCACATTGTTCCGTCAGATGTTCACCCGCGCACAATTCACAAATAACTGCAACCTGTTGAGTCTGTACCCCCGACAAAGCATCGACTTTCTTAGAGAGCGCTGAAATCTGCGCTGCTAGTGCCGTCACTCCATCGACTTCTAACACTTTAGCTACCTTAGCTTATGTCATTCATGTCGTGGGCCACTGGTAGTTGTTAGCTGCCATTGTCTCTATCAATTGATATGCCTCCTCATAACTTTTTGCCATAAATGCTCCACCCGACGCTGCATCAATACTGGTCCTGAGATTACCATGTAATCCATTATAGAATGTGTTCATTTGCAACCACTTAGGCGATCCGTGATGCGGGCACTTTTTGAGCAATTCCTTGTATATTTCCCATGCCTCATAAAATGATTCCCCATGTTGTTGTTCAAACATGGTAATCTCGTTCCTCATTTTTGCAGTCTTCGCCGGTGGGAAGAATTTTGCTAGAAATTTTTGAACGAGGTCTTCCCATGTAGTTATTGATCTCGGCGGTAGAGAGTGTAGCCAACTCTTCGCCTTTTCCCGCAGAGTGAATGTGAACAAGCGAAGTCTAACTACGTCATCCGACACCCCATTATACCTGAAGGTGTCATAAATTTCCAAAAAGTTGACCAAATTTTCATTCGAATCATCATTCTCTAGTCCCCCAAACTGAACCGAGATTTGGATCATCTGAATAGTCCCAGGCTTAATCTCAAATGTGTTCGCAGCTATAGCAGGCCTGGTGATACTCGACTGAAGCTCAGTCACCTTGGGTGTAGCAAAATCCCTCAACGCTTTTTGGTCTTCGGTAGCCATTGCTTCTTCTTTTTCAAAATTTTCGAAGTCTTCCCTTGTCTCCTTAATCCACTTACTTATCCTTTGAAACCATCTCTCAATGTCGTCCGCAAAAGGAAGCAAGTCTGGATTTTTGGACCAAGTTTGCATAAACCAACTTCAAAAACCTGAAATAAAAACGAACAAAACAAAAATAAAAAATATGTTTAAGTAAAACTAGACTAATTAAACTAATATCGCAAAATATTAAAATCTATACTAATAATCCCTGACAACGAGGCCAAAAACTTGTTGGGTAAAATCTATATACGCACAACACGCAAGTATACGTGGTCAATAAGTAATATAATGATAAGTAGAGTATCATTCCCACAGAGAAATTAGAATGAATTTAATCCTCACAATTTCCAGCTTCCTATTAATCCCAATTTTATTAAAATATCCAATTTAATGATTAAAATTATTAAAAACTAAAATTATGAAAAATACTAAGATCACAAAACAATCACAATTCTTAAAAACTGAAATTTTAAACAAGTATTGGAGAATTAGGTTTAGGTTTACAACTTCACCCTAAGCTTCACTCTAATTATTTCAATTCATTCCAATTTAAATCACTATCCCAGTTTATTAATCAAGAACACTTAAGTAGAATTAGCCACCTCTCGATGCACTAACACCATATCAACTCAAATCCACAAATTAAATAGAATTAAGTTAAACACCTTAATTAACTAATTCACTATATCTCTATGTGAATTACAATCAAA